>JASDQU010173616.1:0-20807 GCA_032191745.1 Picea mariana | reverse complement strand
TATGCTAAGGTGTATATGGAGTAGTCTTCTGCCTTTCTATACTGCACTTCTTACAGAATTCTTCAAATTCATTCCCGTAGAACTCTCCGCCATTATCTGTCCTGAGCACCTTAATTCATTTCTCTATTTGATTCTCAACAAGAGCCTTAAACTCTTTAAACCTGTCAAAGACTTTAGATTTCTTCCTGAGATAATATATCCAAGTTTTCCTCGAGAAGTCATCTATAAATGAGACATAGTACATAGATTTTCCCAATGATGGGACTGACACAGGTCCAAAAACATCACTATGAACTAGCTGTAAAATTCCTTCTGCCCTCGTTGCACCAGAGGGGAATCTTACCCGATTCTTCTTCCCATATAGACAATGTTCACAAAAATCAAAATCAATATTGTTCTTGTACAAATGATTCATGGACCACACACATAATCAATATTGTTCTTGCACATATGATCTTTGTAGATGAATAACATAAGATTTTGTTGTTCTTCTACTTAATATGGTCTTTGTAGATGAATAATGTAATATTTTTCTACACCATACCTCATTGTTTGAACTAAATTACAATTGTCTTAGGTTAAATTTTATCTTGCGAGAATGGGATTCCAATGGAATCATTAAAAGAGGGATTTATATTGTATCTAATTTGGATGTGAATCCATCATTGAATGATGGTTGTTTTGTGAAGATTGATGGTAAAAGATTCATTCTCTTGGATGGGCTTCATTACATACCACAAATCCATTTGATTTAACCATCAATTTAGGTATGTATGTCGACATAAATTATGAAAATTTAGGCAATTTTTCTAGAGAGGAATCATTGCCCCATCCCATATATTGTTGAAGTGTTGGACTATTTAGTCGATGTTTCCTTTGATAAAACATTTAGTTGGGTGAGAATATTGGAAGGTAAAGAGCATGATATTGGTAGAGACTACCAAACCAAACACATGTGCATTTGCATAAGCAAGAGGTGTTTTACAAATGAAAAAAATTGTTGATACTGTTACATATCATGAATGGTATGTATTTCTCAATACTTTAATTTTTTTTAACTATTATTTGAAATTATATTCATAATTTGTGATGTTAATTGTATGGTTATTCATTATAGGAACTATCATTGTTTTTTTATCGATAACCCTATCGAAGATGGTCGCCAACCACTTGAGAAGGGGACTTGTTCTTTTTTTTTTTTCCATGAATAATGGAGATCATACTATGTTTCAAATTATTGTAACAAAATACAATAACGAAGTTGTTGTTGTCAGATTATCTGCCTCTAGGGAATATGGAAGTAAAGATGCAATAGGGTCTTCTTATCTTGGCATTTTTTGGCCACATCAAGAATCATCACAACATTTATATTATCTCATACAAAGTGTAAAATCATTTAAAATCTTAAAATACAATACATAGTGGAGCATATGTGGAGATTCCATGTTAATGAGAAAGTTGGGGAAAATATTGAACTTATTGTTGTGTATTCTATACATCCTAGGATTGTGAAGAAGAAGGATTCATTGGAGTTCACTGTGGAAGGATATACAAATCTTAATAAGGTTTTTCTCTATACATGGAAAAAATTTCTAGATTGGTTCTAGCCAAGTTCATATTCAAGTCAACAATTAGTACGACTTGCTAGTAAATGGTGAGTGGGATAAAATTCAATTTTTTTTATTTGTGCAATAGCATAAAACCTCTAATTTTTGTATATTTATCTTGGGATACCCACCAATGGGATCATGTGCATTATTTTTATGGATCAGGATTGAGGATTGGATTACCTAATTTGGAGTTATATACAACAACCTTTGAATTTATTGTTGTGTATTCTATACATCCTAGGATTGTGAAGAAGAAGAATTCATTGGAGTTCATTGTGGAAGGATATAAAAATCTTAATAAGGTTTTTTTGTATACATGGAAAAAATTTCTAGATTGGTTCTAGCCAACTTCATATTCAAGTCAACAATTAGTACAACATGCTAGTAAATGGTGAGTGGGACAAAATTCAAATTTTGTTATTTGTACAATAGCATAAAATCTCTTGTTTTTGTAGATTTATCTTGGGATACCCACCAATAGGATCATTTGAATTATTGTTATGGATTAGGATTGATGACTGGAGTACCCAATTTGAAGTTGTATACAATAACCTTTGGATTCAAAACTTGTTATTAGTATATGAAGATCATAGTCATTTTGCTCATTTGCTTGAGATATGTGTTTCTATATTTCTAGTTGTATTGGTATTGCTATATGTATTATGATATTTAACTCTAGAAATGGGAAAACTACCTTAACAATCATTCTTGCATCATCATAAACTTAATCCTATGTGTACATATGACATGGAGTCCTTGTTGGAATTACAAGTTAAATTATAAACTCATTTAGTTACAAAATGCACAATATATATCCCTAATTTTATATAGACTCAATAAAATGCAACCCCTTCCCTAAATATGCACACCTAAAGTGTTGGTATGCACAGTTGACGTGTCATACTCCAAGGAACATCATTTAACATGCTTAGAATGCATGGAAAGTGCTCAAATTGTTGAGTGTTTACTTAAAAAACGTAATTCTATGTGTAAAACAAGGTACCCAAAACAATATGGCATGGCTATGTAAAATGCATCCCAAACCTCACAAATGCACTCCAGATGAAATATGAAAATATTTAGATGTACTATCTTAGATGTTGAACCATCCTACATTTTCAGAATTAACACTATAGTGCCTAACTACACTAATAGAGATGACAAATGAATATTTCCTTGTTTTTGTCAATTCAAGAACTGCACACAAGTTTTTAGAAAAATTATATTAAATTAAATTAAAATAAAAAAATACACACCCAAGAAAAAAATGCACTCCAGGTATGGAATAAAGCATGAAAATGATGTATTGTAATGTTCTCGATCTTCCCACATGCTTAGGTTTCATTTCATTGACCTAAAAACGTATGTTGTTCCAAAATGAAAAATATTTTGCTAGTAACAAGAAATATAGTCCAGCGATAGAAAAATGAATGCCCCAATATGCACCAAATTTTTTATGTAGGATCATCCATGGCTTAGACCACAATCCTCCACAAATCAAAATATTTGATTTTTTGGCATTTAGATTTAGGCTTGTATTGTGATCTTCTTTGTTTAGCATAAATTGAGAACAACAATGGTTGTTGAGGTCTAGCATGAAATACAACCATTTGGAGAGGTCCAAGATATCTTAATACATAATGTCCATATTTCATGTCCTAATTTGAATACATTTTCTAGCCCCTGTGTGCATTTTCATAACCAATGATGCATTTCTAGAGCTAGTGAAAAATGTGTAAATCAAACGAAATGCATATTAAAGGCTTAATAATTTGTAGATGGAGAATATTTTTGAGAACTTGATCATATGGGGTTATAGTCCACTTGACATAATTCATGCATAAACCGTCATATTTAACCATAGGTGATTGTGTAATGTCAAGTCTCCATCTTTCTAAGCCACTCTAGCTTGATTTGTCCTCTGGTGTAATGTGGCAATTTTGTGGTATTTTTGCACAACAATAACATTTTTTATTTAAAGTGGAAATATAAAACATGTATATAGATAAATAATGTTCTAAGGAAGACTACAAAATTTGGAAATTGATATTTTAAACTTTAAAAATCTTAGGCATGCATTTTGGTAGAAACAAGTTAAAACATGCAAAAACAATGAAATAGCTAAATTGGCAAATTGCACCTAGAGATTAGTTTTGAAAATATGTGACATGCACTTTGTAGGCAATGTACATTCATCCATGTTATTTGGTATTCTACATGGAAATCATTTAAGAGTGTCCTATGTGCCTTTTTCTAACCCCTCTTGGGATGAATTGAACTCTGTTTATTTTACCAAATTTCAAATTTTAACAACAATGAGCATTTTAATCAACTAGAATGCATTTTTAAGCTTACAGAAAGATATGTTATGGATGGTGGCATGTCTTCCATGCCTCAAAAACCTTCAAAAGTGAATTTATAATGGAAGGAGTGAATTTTATTTATATTATGCATGTATTCTACTTTTCGCTATGAAGAGCAATGACAAAACCAATTATAGATTGATCCATTTTGGGCCTCTAGCTACCATGAAGTTCCCCAATCTTGTGAGTAAGATCAAGGAAACAATATAGGTCATGGATTTAGCCCAATATCCTTTTATGAAGAAAAAAGACAACACACCTCACATTTGAGGAAATGGAGGTTCAAATTCTTCCAAAAGACTACATCCATGACTATTGGCTCCTACAAACTAAGAAACGAACACATTGCAAAGAAAATAAAGCAATAATAACAAGAAAAATTAAAATTAAAAATACTTTTTTTAACAAGTGAAAGAATATTAAAAGAAACCCTACAAGATAGGTATTTTCATATATCCTTGTCATTGTTCCTTCATGAATACTAATGTACTATTACATGTGTATCTATCACCATGCCTACATCATTAGAAATATAGTTATTCTCTTTTATTTTTTTCTATTGTTCTTTTTTTTGTATTGTTCATATATTCTGATGTCATTTGTTATCCCATTTTTATCTTTTGAACACATGTTCAAGAATTTTTCCATGTCTAAGTATGGCTTGAAAAAGGGTTATCATTAAAAATGTATAAGACATTGTACTTCATGTGAAACTTCAATGACCCCAATTCTTTATGTATGACAATATAGCTAATCTCTTTTTTCTTTTCATTATTGTTGTTCACATATTTTATCATAATTTATTATTTTTATTTGTATTTTTCCAAGACATTCTTTTCCTATTTTTGAGTTTTGATGTGCTTAATGTGGTTGGAAAAGGGTTACATGAACAATGCATAGGCTATTGTAATTCTAATGTGCAAACCGTTGCCCCAATATTTTCTCTATGCCATATTGTAGGTTCTCAATACCAAAATATTCAATTTAATGTCCAATTCAAGAGATGTTTGTATTTCTTTAATACCATAATCTCATTTCAAATCTCACCCAATCGAATCTCAAGGTGAACGTTGAACCATTATGATGTTATTCATTTATAATATTTTCAATAATTTCTCTACCATTGTATATTATTTTCCATTCCTATGAAATAATTGAAGTCTTGTTTCTCCAACCCACTACTACAATACAAGGTTTTATTGTAATAGATTTGCATCAGAGATGCCTTGTTAACATTGTCTAAGATGCATTACCTATGCCATGGGTTTCTTGGTATGGGTCAAAATTTACATCATTTTGTGTCATATTTTGTGTTGTCCTTCATAGCTAAATTCAAAGCTCACAATGACACATGTCACCTTGGATCATATTTGTGTCATTTTGCATCAAAATGTTGCATCAATATGTGTCATATTGTGTCACATTAATATAATTGTGACAAAGGTTTTTTCATCTTAGGTCTTACGCTGCATTATATTTAATTTGGATCTTAATGTGTATTTGTGTGTTTGATACACCTTGTGATGTTGGTTTTATGACTTGTGTATAAGGATTAAATACATGGATTAGCTACATAGGTTGGGTGCTTGGGATCGATGTCTGGGTTGGGTCATTTCATGATTGTTTCAAATAATCATGTTTATGGGAATTACTAAAATTGTCAACAAATCACTGGGAGGTAAAATTGTGCATACCATATATCTTTGGAAAGACTTCATAGAGTGTTAAATGGTGGAAGCATATATTATATGTAAAGTAGAGGTGCTTGGTGACAATTTTTAATCGTTGATAATAAACCTCCTCACAATTATCCTAAAAAACCATATTTATGTACTCAATATTGAAAAATATGCCAACGAATCACTAGGGAGAATCCATGCATATCATATATCATTGAAAATAAATTTTAGAGTACAAAATGGTGGAAGCATCAATTATGCAAAAAAATATGTCTGCGGTGACATGTTTTAAACCTTGAAAACAAATTCAAGTTCCAAAAGTCCATTATCTTCCCTCCATTTTTTGGGGTGATATACATATTTAGAGTCCAATTTTCAAAGACCTAAACTTATTAAATATCAACATTTGGCTCATTGTTATTGTAATTGGGGCTTCTGGCAAATGTACAATCTGATATATTGTTCATTTCTGAGTAGCTTCAATTATATATATATATAGGTTACTTTTGCATTCATTTCTACTTAGTATTCCATGTAAAATCTGAGAAACTTAAAAATAATATGATTGAATTAGGTTCAATTTACCCACCTGCTTAAATGAAATTGAAGTGGTCAATTGTTTGTTTTTAGTTCAGTTGGAGCCTAAAGATTTCATTTCCTATTATTTCTTTAACCAAATAAATACATTGCTAGAATATGCTCATAGAAACTCTTGCATTGAAAAATGCTACTAGCACTTTCCAATCACAAGTAGAAAACTTATATTAGACCCACAACAATAGCATCACCTATAATTATTTTTCCAATTGACATAAAAGGACAAATAATTTATGTCTCGTCACCTACAAAATGCTTAGTACTCACAATTATTCCAACCATTACAAGGATTCAGACCTAAGACCCTTATTTCCCACCTTAAACAAACATCCCAAAAATCAAAAGTAGTGTAGTGACAACTAACATGGGAGAAATTGTATAAAACTCCCCAAACAAAAATCAACACATGGACTTTATTGACATAAATTTTCAAAATCCCCTTACAAAAGGAATCCGATAGTGGCATAATCTATTCAATCAAACATATAATGCTCCATGATTAAGATGGATTTATGCTAGTTATTAAAAATACAATGCTTGATGGATATCGAGGTAATAATATGTGGGACTTCAAAGCCCCGTGGAATGTCAAAATCAGGAAAATGCAACTTTGTAAAATCTATCAAACATTCATTTTCATCCATATGAGACATGTCTTGGCATTGCATGCCACATTTGTCATCTTCTAATTTAATGACAAATTCAAAGGTATAAATTCATTCAATTAACATAGCACCCTCATTTCAATCTAGGTTTTTAGTTATCAGAATAAATAAGGAGGTATTCAAATTTACTTCAACATATGTGTTCTCTGGTGAGGGAATTTTGACATGTTTCACAATGGTCTTCCTCTAAGGCCCTACTTGTCTCATCTATAAGACTTCTAAAGAAAACCATTTTGGAGATTGGTGCTTTTCGTGTTTTATTCTTCGTGTAAAAGAAAAAAATTATACCACATATACTTAATTGAATCTTCTCTTTTAGCCATCCCAAACTCAAATTAATTATTTTCACACTGAATATTGTTATAAATATTCAATGATAGAGGCAAAGATATATGATACATTTGCAATTCCTTTTGTATATGTTGAGCTTCCTCATAGGATAACACTAAATATATTTTATTCTTTATGAAGAGGACTATTTCAAAAAGGAGTGCATTAACTACCACTCACAAGTTACCTCCATTAAAGGCCTATGTTGTCCCCCAAAATGATAATATGTGTGTCAAAACATTGCATTGAAATCTATAACAAGTTAATTATATTGGTTATACATATTGCTCAATTCTTCATAACATTTTTCTATTTGATAATTATCACAATTGTCCTAAACAAACATCCTTGAAATGCTTCAATTTTGTATCAATTAGATAGGCAAGTAATAGTTGCAATCTTGGATTTCTCCTTTGAAGGTGAAGGGAAATAAATTGCATGCAATGACGTCTTAAAAAATATTTAGTAAGTGAATTTTACTTTCATAAATTCAAATATGATCTAATGCAATCGAATCACCTTCACTATTGAACTCTAGAAATATTTTTATTTCATTTTTTGGAAGGCCACTCAATGTTCCTTATAGACACAAAGAAGTGTTGTCCTCCTATGAAAGAATTTGGAGTAAATATATGGATGTTAGTGCATAAATGAAATGAATGGATCCAAGAGGGTTAGCTTGGCGTTTTCCCTCCTAGTTCCAAAATGTTGACATGGGGCAATGACTTTTGTCAACTACACAAGCTTACTTGACAAAAGGACCCAATTAGACCTACCTCCATTGAAATGGAAATACCCCTAGTTATGGCACAACTACCATAATCTAGGTTTTATGAGTTCAATGAAATGAAACTAACATGAAATATGAAATACAACTAAATAAATCATAACTAGGAACAATAACAAGAGTTGGGAATAAAAATGATAATGAGGAGAATAGTCCACCACTATTATTAAAAATAACCCTGAATCATAAACTCCCAATTCCTTTTTTAAGTGGAATGATCCAATTTCTTAGAAAACTTACCCGTCGTAAAACCAACAAGCTGAAATAAAACAAGTTTATTCATGCAACATAAGAGAGAATAGTCCACTACTAATATATATGAATAATAATATATTCTGAGAAACTAAGAATAGTACATAGCTATCGAGAAGATCCTTATTTCATATAAGATGTTAGAAAGCATAAGATAAGTAAGAATAAACACTATAACAAAATAATAGTCCACAAGTTATAATACTCACCCCATAAGGACCAAAAGAACAGGAAGCAAGAAAACACAATTCTACAATAGTATAAACACAATAGCTAACAACATCATCTTTAATAACATATGAATATATGTTATAATTCCAGAAAGAGGATATTTTTCTTAAATTCAATGGTTCTATTTATAACTTTTGATTGGGGCTCTTGGCCTTCCAATTCTCCATCTCTTTGGCTTCCTTAAAATCTTCAACTACCTCGGGATCTCAAGCCTTATACAAATTTTTCATTTACCACATATTGACTATCCAACTCAATTGTGATAACAATATTTAATTAAAATATTTCATCAATTGTGATGATAATATTTAATTAAAATATTTCATAATTGCAAATTTTCTCACTCAAGGTGAGGCTCATCAATAAAAAAAAAATTGATCTTTATGCATAAATTTTGAGCACAAATCTTTTGACTTTAGGCAATAACTCATACTTTCCAATAACTCATACTTGCCTTTTTTGCACACCCATGCCATATTTTATTTCATGGTGAGCACTCTTATCATGCATGCTTGTAAAGTTTTATCATCTTTTGTACTTTACTTTTCTTTTTCTTCATGCTTGGGTATTGATTTGAGTTTTTTATTCCTTCTTATTCACATTCCTTTGCATTTGGATGATATTTCCATTCTTTTTTCATCTACTACTTTACTAGAAGAAATATTCATTCACCTCTTCATTATTCTTGCTCTAGCATGGGTTTCATCAATAGTTTTATTTTCCTCTATGTCCAACCAATGTAGTGCCAATGTACTATGTATTCCTTCTTATGGATCTTCTACCCCTATTCAAGTCTTTGCGCACACAATCCTTTGTAAGAAAAAAACAATAAAATAAGTTATAGTACAAAGTATACATCATATCTTAGCAAGCCTTGGATCATAATAAAAGAGGAAGATAACCAGTTTAACTTTCCCAAATGGAAAATAAAATGTGAAAATGAAATTAATAGAGGAGAGAAAAGTAAGAACAAACCACATAGCCTTGTCCAACCAATCAACCTTCATTCATGCGCATGATTTTCTTCCTTGAGATCATATGTTGACAAATATTTCTTTATCTTGTTCATGTCCTAATTATCTAAACCGAGAAGTGCTTGAATAAAACCAACTACCAATTACAACCTTACTCACATAAGCAATTTTCTAACGAAATAAACTTTGGAAGAATCATTCGTCGACCTTGTTTTTCATGCAATATTGGAGTGAAACACTCAAATGTAGAATTGAGATATGATATATGTGAACAAATTGAAGACTATGTGCTAGGTGAAGTACTTGCACAACTCTACACCTTGTAGAGACTTTCAACTCAAAATCTAGGCATATTTCATATGATTTTAGAGATTTTTTGGATCCATTTAAACATGAAATAGGGTTTTCTCTTGTTCAATTTATTTTTTCATATCCTCATCCTTTTTTCACTCTCTCTTGAACATCAAACCTTGATCACAATGAGAAGCAAGGGAAAAACCTTATATTCACAATGTGAAAAAAATGATGAAGGTGATTCTACAAAGGTTTGACACTTTGAACAAGATTATAATATCCTTAAATGAATCTCCCATTAATGACATGTAGTGTGTTACATTATTTCACCATCATAATGTTTAAATTGTGGATGATTAATTCACCAAATTTCAAACAATATTCTTCCCACCATTAAATCAAATGAAACAATGAAGTATTTTACAAATTTTATGTGTGGAGGGGAAATTGGATTTATTGATGTTATTATTGTCAGGAATCTCTTTCTTATGATAATAAGTGATTGGAAAATAAAGTGGGAAAAAGTAGTGACAGGGAACAATAATAAAAAACAAGACATGTGGGTGCGTAAGTGTACAAACAAATTTGACAAAAAACGGGCAGGATATTCAAGGAAGAAATTGTCTGCTGAGATACCTACCATCAGGCTTGGAATTTGAATGGTTGTAGCATGTATTTGGTGTGAGAACCTTTATTTGACACATTGATATGAAATTCGGATCCATCGCCCCCTTTATTGCTTGTATTGGAGCTTGTATCTCCACCCCATGGATAACCCCCCTAATAAATGGAAGGTCTACTCCTTTCTTCCAATCCACAAGAGGATTACAACAGAGATTCAAACTCTCCCCAATGTTGTATGTCATCATGGAAGAATATATAAACAAAAGGATATAACATGAGAGAATATCTGGAAATATCCTAGGCTTGAAGATAACAAGGGGGGTAAGAAGAATACATAATTCTCAGTTCGTCGATGACACTCTATTGCTAGGAGGAGATTGTCAAGCTATGGCAACTTGATTTAAACTATTTCTTGATATGTATGGATAAGCTTTAGGAGGAGTCATAAATAAATACAAAATCCAAATTTATGCTTGGACCATTAAAGCAAGTATCCTGGCAAGAATCACAAATATTTTACAGTTCCCCTTCTCTGTTGATTGGAAATTCTTCAAGTATTTAGGCACCCTTATTAGCCTAAATTCCCTACATGGGGAGTCTTAGAAAGTAATCCTTCAAAATCTCAAAGATTGATTCAAAATTTGGGGAGCAACCTGGTTGAATCTAGCAGCCGGAGTGGTGCTTGTAAGGTCAGTATTATCCTCCTTTCCAATCTTCCAATTCTCGGCTCTCCTCACTCCTATAGGAATAAAGAAGGAAATGGATAATTTGATATGAAAATTCCTTTGGAAAAGGGAAAAGATAATGAAAAATAATTCCATATGGTCAACTGATCCACAGTCTATGCCCCAAAATAAAATTGAGGGTTGGGAATTCATGATCTAGAAAAAATAAATATAACCCTGGGTGCAAAACTCCTATGGAGACTAGTCTTAGATGGAAAAAACTGGTGGAAGAAGGCAATATGTAACAAATAGCTCTCAAGAAATCAAAAAATAAGTTTGTATGTTGTCACAACTCAACAACCAGGGTCTCCTATCTAGAAACTACTCCGCGCCTCCATCTCGCTTATAAGAAACCATCTCTTTTGGAGCCCAGGGAATGGAAAAGAAATCAAGGTCTGGGACAAACTCTATTTTGACTTGGGATTCCTTTCTAGTATCCCTGCCTTGGACTCATTCTAAGTCTAGCTATCTTCCCAGGGGAACACTCTCATATACGATATCTCGAAGTGGAACAATAACGGTTCTTGGAAAGGTTGGAAATTGGGAGAAGTCCCTCCTAATCTACTCAATGACTCACACCTTTTCCTCATAAGAATAAATGGATCCCCACCAGTACACATCCATCAAAGGGACATAAAAGTATGGGGTGATACAAGTTACATAGTGCGGGAAGGTTATAAAATTCTCCTCTCCCAATCCCAACTTCTAGAAAATTCAGTCATTTGGAAGGAGATCTGGAGTGCAGATGGAGTTCCCAATATCAACATTTTTGGTTGGAAGTTAGCTCATAAAAAATTGTTAACAGGGGAGAATCTGATCAAAAGAGGATTTGTAGGTCCCTTCAGATGTTCCCTGTGCAATCAAAACTCATAAACCATTGAGCATCTCTTTGTGAATTGCAATTTTGCTAAACCTGTTTTACATATAGTCTACACTGAATTATCCTAGAAAATCACATGGACCACATCTTGCCAGAGTTTGATTGGAAAATGGAGCAAAGCATATAAAATTCCCTTATCCAAATTACCGACTTTTCACTGCACCTGGAAGGCTTCAATAAAATTTGTTTGTTGGCAAATCTGGTTAGCTAGTAATAAACTTATCTTTAAAGAGAAAAAATCTACTCCTTCCTTCATAGTCGCTCATTCTCTAGGACAAATGGGTGAATTAATTTCCTCACAAAGATTAAAATTGATTACAGACAAGTGCTTGGAAAAAGAAGAAGAAAAGTGGCTAACAAAAGTGAACCTCACTTCCCTCCACTCTACAAATTATTCACTCAAATCAAGATGGAAGCTTCAATTATCCCACCATGAGTATAAGCTCTGGTTATCGTCACAAGCAGGACACATTATGTGCTTTGATGGAGCATCAAAGGGAAACCCAGGGGAGGTAGGTGCGGGAAGGGAGTTGTATAGCCCTAGAGGACAAAGGTGGCTAGATTTTACCTGAAACTTGGGTATAAATTCTAACAATATGGCAGAAGCGTATGCATTGTACCAGGGAGTGCTATTAGTCCAATAACATCAGCTAAATGAGATCACAATTGTAGGAGACTCAAAAAATATAATTTGACATTTTATCTTGGGAACCAACCCAAAAAATACTAAGCTTCAAAGAATTGTAGACCAGATCAAACTGCTCTTATCTACCATACATTCAAATTTCATGTCCTCCACAAAAATAACGAAGCAATAGACAACATGGAAAAATAGGCAATTGGTTTAACCCCTATACATATGAAATCTCAAGGGTGGGTCCACTTCGTAGCTCCTCCCTAATAACTCAGCGCTTCGTCAACGTTTCTCCACCTGTCTCCAGGATCCATGCAACCTGACACGTAGAGGGATCATGAAAAATGGGAAATATTTTCAAGGGGTAAGGTTGTACCCGCAATCTCTCCTAGTTCATGGGAAATGATAGGACATGCCCCTCAGTCACGTCCATGGAAAATTTTGGAACCCCCACGAAGCACAAAGTACACCATAACATTAAGCTAGCCACTTCTCCACATTCTTCGAAGAAAATTGAAAATATTGTCATTATTAAATCTAGCATGGAAACTCAGGCAGTACATGCCACCTCAATTTATGAAAGAAATGTGATCCATGGGAGCTTGAGAAGTTTCTTGCATTCATGCACCAAGGTAACTCCTTCCTAGGTTAAATCTGATAGCTTGATTCCTCTCCACCACTATCGACAATTATCTTTCCATTTCAGGGATTCAATAATTTTGATTCTTTACAGAGAAAAGGGTGAGAAAGCTATGCAAAGTATGTCGATCAAGAAGGAGAGAGATGGGTATGGTCTCTCATGTAATCCAAGACATCACAATTTGAATTTCGCTAGTGTGGCTCCTATCCAATTTGAAATTAGCAGATATTAACGTCATGGCTCATGAGAACACCCAACAAAAAGCTTGAGCAAACAAGGAGGAAGAGTTGGTGGATGAAAAATTCACCACCTCGCAACGACTCTCGCTTAGAATTGACTCTCACATCTCAACTCTTTCTTTCACTCTGGAAACACTAGCTCATCATCGGGCACTGATCGGACAACTACAATATGAAGTAGATTACCTACGTCATCATGGGGAGGAAATGGAAGCCAGGTTGGACTCGCGATCTCCAAGCTCCAAAGTCCAGAGTCAGAACAATGAAGTAGGTATTAGACCAGGAACAAGTGAAGTTCTTCTAGATTTGAGTATTTCTCTATAGCCACCTCCTGAGGAAAACCCTGCACAAGAAGGCAAGTAAGACTAAATTTTGATTTTGTAAGCCAATTTAAGGAATATGTTCACTCTTTTTTTGAATAGTTTTAAGATAGGAACAATTTTACTTCCAGCAATTCTAGCTTGAAAGTTTGCAAGGCACATTTTAACTTGTAATTGAAAGAAAATCATTGTTGGTTTACCCTGCTAACCAACCACTTCCTTTGTAATCAACGATCCTAGTCGCACCTTTTATAAATATAATCTTCTTCAGTTCATGTAAAAAGAAAAACAATAAATAAAGTCCATCAATAGAAAAATGAATTCCCCAGTATGCACCAACATTTTGATGTAGGATCATCCATAGCTTAGACCACAATCCTCCACAAACCAAAATATTTGGGTTTTTGCATTTAGATTTAGGATTGTATTGTGATCTTCTTTGTTTAGCATAAGTTGCCAACAACATTAGTTGTTGAGGTCTAGCATGAAATACAACCATATGGAGAGGTCCAATATATATTAATACATAATGTCCATATTTCATGTTCTAATTTGAATGCATTTTCTAGCCCCTGTGTGCATTTTCATAACCAATGATGCATTTCTAGAGCTAGTGAAAAACGTGTAAATCAAACAAAATGCATATTAAAGGCTTAATAATTTGTAGATGGAGAATATTTTTGAGAACTTGATCATATGGGGTTGTAGTCCACTTGAGATAATTAATGCATAAACTGTCATATTTCAGCATAGGTGATTGTGTAATGTCAAGTCTGCATCTTTCTAAGCCACTTTGTCTTGATTTGTCCTTCGGTGTAATGTGGCAATTTTGTGGTATTTTTGTACAACAATAACATTTTTTTATTTAATGTGGAAATATAACAATGTATATAGATCAACAATGTACTAAGGAACACTAATAAATTTGGAAATTGATATTTTAAACTTTAAAAATCTTAGGCATGCATTTTGGTAGAAACAAGTTAAAACATGCAAAAACAATGAAATAACTAAATTGGAAAATTGCACCTAGAGATTAGTTTTAAAAATATGTGACATGTATTTTGTAGGCAATGTCAATTCATTCATGTTATTTGGTATTCTACAGGAAATCATTTAAGAGTGTCCTATGTGCATTTTTCTAAGCCCTCTTGGGATGAATTGAACTCTGTTTATTTTACCAAATTTCAAATTTTAACAACAATGAGCATTTTAATCAACTAGAATGCATTTTTAAGCTTACAGAAAGATATGTTATGGATGTTGGCATGTCTTCCATGCCTCAAAAACCTTCAAAAGTGCATATATAATGCAAGGAGTGAATTTTATTTATATTATGCATGTATTCTACTTTTCGCTATGAAGAGCAATGACATAACCAATTATAGATTGATCCATTTTGGGCCTCTAGCTACCATGAACTTCCCCAATCTTGTGAGTAAGATCAAAGAGCCAATCTAGGTCATCGATTTAGCCCAATATCCTTTTATGAAGAAAAATGACAACACACCTCATATTTGAGGAAATTGAGGTTCAAATTCTTCCAAAAGACTACATCCATGACTATTGGCTCCTACAAACTAAGAAACAAACACATTGCAAAGACAACAAGCAATAATAACAAGAAAAATTAAAATAAAAAATACATTTTTAACAAGTGAAAGAATATTAAAAGAAACCCTACAAGATAGGTATTTTCATACATCCTTGGCATTGTTCCTTCATGAATACTAATGTATTATTACATGTGTATCTATCACCATGCCTACATCATTAGAAATATAGCTATTCTCTTTTCTTTTTTTCTATTGTTCTTTTTTTTTGTATTGTTCATATATTCTGATGTCATTTGTTATCCCATTTTTATCTTTTGAACACATGTTCAAGAATTTTTCCATGTCTAAGTATGGATTGAAAAAGGGTTATCATTAAAAATGTATAAGATATTGTACTTCATGTGAAACTTCAATGACCCCAATTCTTTATGTATGACAATAGCAATATAGCTAATCTCTTTTCTCTTTTCATTATTGTTGTTCACATATTTTATCATTACTTCTATTTGTATTTTTCCAAGACATTCTTCTCCTATTTGTGAGTTTTGATGTTCTTAATGTGGCTTGGAAAAGGGTTACATGAAAAATTCATAGGCTATTGTAATTCTAATGTGAAAAAAGTTGCCCCAATTCTTTCTCTATGCCATATTATAGGTTCTCAATACCAGAATATTTAAGTTAATGTCCAATTCAAGAGATGATCATATTGGTTTAATACCATAAATATTGTTTCAAATCTCACCCAATCGAATCTCAAGGTGAACGTTGAACCATTATGTTGTTATTCATTTATAATATTTTCAATAATGCCTCTACCATTGTATATTATTTTCCATTCCTATGAAACAATTGAAGTCTTGTTTCTCCAACCCACTACTACAATACAAGGCTTTATTGTCATATATTTGCATCACAGATGCCTTGTTAAGATTGTCTAAGATGTTGTTGGGTCCTTCATTTTATTGAATAGAAGTTGCACACAACACATTGCAGCTTCATTTTGGAGAACATAAGTTATGCAAGCTGTTGAGGAGCTGAACAACAGACAAAAAAAAGAAACAAAAAGTAGTTGGAAGGATGGTGCAACACCAAGATTGAGGAAAGAAGTTGCAACAAGATCAAGAAGAAGAGGGAAATTATGGGTTCTCAATCAACAAATCTAAAGGATCGGATTATATATATGAGACCGATAGGATTGTAAATGGGTTAATGGTCTGTAGTATTGTTATTGTCTTCTAGGATGTTGTTGGTATTATTGTTATGATGAGAGTCATTGTTGTAATAGGCTATACTATTAGCATAGCTAAGTTTAGGTTATCTGGGCAAGAACCAGACTATTAATGTATCAGAGTTCTGTATTAGTCTAGATGGAAAGGAGAGGAGACTATACTATTGTCTCATATCTGATGAAGAATAGCCTTCGAGCACTTGTGTATGAGGAACAAGCTGTGAGAAGGACTTGATATGTTAATATATTTGGAGGCCTAAATTTTGAATATATATCTTATGTATTTAGTCCTAATGCATGAATGGAATGTTGTCATGTATTATCTTTATGTATGATATACCTAAATGCTTCTTTATGAATGTAAACACAACTCTATTTCTTTATTCATAGTTAGGAATTTATCTAAACGATTACAGGTTTAGTCTATCTTGCGCAAGACTGCAGTGAGAATTGATAACTCAGAGGTCTGTCTAAGTATTTTCCTTAACCTTCCCTCTCTTTCTTGTCTCGGTTGTGCTTCGGGTGAGACATCTTCCCTCCCAGGAAGATGAAAATTCCAGTGCTCTATACTACTTCGATACCTTTTGTTGGTAACCCAAGAGGGACCCTGGTCCAAAGACTTTTGCGCTAACAAAATGGTTCTATTGTCGGGACCAATGATTTAAAAAGGGAACCTGTGAGGAGAATGCTTCCACGGATCTATAGATCTGAGATTCTACAATGGTGGGAAAGAAATTGTGATACCTTTATATGGAAGGAAGTGGAGTTGCGAGGTAAAATAAAAAGGAATACAAGAGATTCTATCTTTTACTCAGAAAGATCGAGTGACTAGTATGATATATTCTGGGTTAAATTTCCAAAAGAACTATTCCATTGGATAGATAGGCTCCAAGAAGCTCCAGAATTCCAAGAACACGTCAAGAAGACATATATTTGGGATACAGAAAATATCCCAACACTTCATCAGTTGGATCACCAAATCACGTGAGCAATCGATTTATGGGTTCATACGACTCTGGAGGGATACATGCTGAATTTTCGACTGAGAATCACCAATCATTTTCACGAGTGGAATAAATGTTCAAGAAAGCTGCACGTGGAAGGTCGTTGAGGGAAATTCTGTTGGCATGTTTTACAGGCAGCGTATTCTTGTCATTGATGGAAAGTAAAACAACGACGATGGATTAAGTACAGGAAGAATGTGCCAGGCAGGCACCAGAAGTATTTTGGGAAGACGCAACAGAGCAAGCTCATGAAGACTAGAAGAGATAGTGTAGAGGTGCATGTAGAGTGCAAGAGTGTGCTTGTCAATGATGGAAAAGATCACAACAAACAATGCAGGGAAAATGACATGGCAATGGTAAGTTCAAAAAGTGATCGTTGGATCCCATTCAGAAGAGTAAACTCCAGGAGTCAAGGAAGCATAATTCATTGATGACAAGCTCAACCCGATGATGATGAACAAGAGAAAGTGGCAATACCAAAAATGCAATGATGATCGCATGGAAAGATCAGAACCGTAAACTTCAGGAGTTAAGGAAGTAATTCATGACAAGAATGATGAAATCCCGAAATGCGAAAGATCAGTGCATGTCAAAGACTCCATTTCAGAGTTTTGCAGACTGGGAAATCAGAGTTTCGGATACCGAGAGTTGGAGGAGTCAATATTCGAGACTCTTCATCACAGGAGTCCCGAAGTCGCAAAATGTGAAACGCCAAAATCCCAAAACAGGCACATCAACAAAGGTTTCGGATACTAGGAGTTGGAGGAGTCAAGAGTCGAGACTCTTCATCACAGGAGTCTTGAAGTTGCTAAATGTGAAACGCCGAAATCCCAAAATAGGCACATCAACAAAGGTTTCAGATACTAGGAGTTGGAGGAGTCAAGAGTCGAGACTCTTCATCATAGGAGTACCGAAGTTGCGAAATGCAAAACACCGAAATCCCGAATCAGGCACAATGAAGGCTCGTGAATTTGTGAAATGATCTTGGCCATTGGATCGAGGTTTTATCTAGACCATTGATCAGGCACGACGAAGGCCTGTGAAGTTTCTAAATCACAATTTAGAGTGACACGTGGTAGCCACTCGGGTCACAACACATCATCGAGTGACGCAACAATGACCTCACTCCGGGAGTTTTTCTTCAGGAGTTTTAGCTTCATCACTCCCCCAAAGTCTCAAAGGCTGAAGTCCCGAGGTAGAGGATAGCCATCCGATCACCACAGGTTGAGGACCATTGATATGGAGAGAAAAGTGCTTGTTTGATTGGAGAGTGGTCATATCTCGTGGTCACATTGTCGAGAGCTGGAGAGTAGAGCTATAGAAACCAAGCTCTATTTCATAGCTCGTGACATGGAGAGTCAAGATGACTCATCACAGAATCCCCAAAATGCGAAAGTGCGAAATACATTTTTGAATAAGGATGTGGTCACAGCTAGTGGTCACATCTGTGGAAGATGGAGGAAGGAGCTAGTGCAACCTAGCTCCATTTTGAGGATCACGACTTGGAGTGTCGAAACACTTCACCATAGGAATGTTGAAATGTCGGAATGTTGAAATGAAAAAAACACCTTTTGGTGCAAGTTTTGGATACCAGGAGTTGGAAGTGTCAAGGACACTCACGACAAGAATGCCGAAACGACGAAATGTGAAACGCCAAAATACGTTGATCTAAATCTATTTCGAAGTTTCAAATACCGGGAGTTGGAGGTGTCAAGGACACTCACGACAAAATCCCGAAAACGCAAAACGCAAAATGTGTGTTCAGAATTGGCCCCTGGTCATAACCTATGGTCACATCGACGAAGGCTCAAAGGAGAAGCTAGCACGAAGCTAATCTCCATTTCAAAGATCGTGACTTGGAGAGTCAAGATGCCTCACAACAGGAATGGTCGAAATGTGAATCATGAAAGCGCCTTCTGAACAGGCGTGTGGTCACTGCCTAAGGCCACATGTGAAAGGAAAGGTGAAAGGTGCCAAAGGCATAAGGCTCAAGAGGTTCATAGTGTAACTACCAGAAACCACTGACTGTTTCTGCACAGAAAACTCAAAGAGGCCTTAGTGTGATTTACAGAGGAGATGAAGAGTCTCAAGGCATCTACCAGTGGAACAAAGACTGTTCAGAGAGGCGATTGATAGATGGAAGAGAATTGAAGCCTATAACTACAACAGAGAGGATGAGCTCAACTATGATAGAGAATATGAAGAGTCTCAACTGCTAGACAGGCTAAGGAATCTCATCATAACACCCGGTGATGATGAACGCATGGGTATAACCTCCAGAGAAGCTGACGAATTGCCATGATGATCAGGAAGAGGACTTCACATGATGAGAACATGTAGAATAGAGAGAGTGTGTTGATTCTTGAGGGAGTGAAGCCATGGCAAAGTGGAGTGGAAATGAATATCCCGATGCAGAGAACCATGGCATGGTGAAGAGCATGCAGAGGCACTATGCATGGAGGACAAAGAAGGTGCAAAGATACTATAAATACCCAGAATAGAGAAGAGATGGTGGATGTTGTTGAGAGTGATTTAGGCATGTAGAAGGAGGTAGTGTGCAGCAATTGAAATACACAAAAGAGGAATGGTGCATGGAATGGACATGGCACACAGATCATAAAAGGAAGAAAAATAGAACGCGTAAGGAAAGTGTGCAGGAAGACACTGATGTAGGTAGAGCGGGGCAGTGTAGCAGAACAATGATGAGACTGGTAAGCCATTGATGAACATTATTTCACTGTAATAAGTTTCAGTAGAAAATATTTATAATTAGGGTGGTTGGGAGGTGCTAGGGAGGACAATTGTCCTCATAGGTTCAAGTGGGTGCTTGAACATAGGGAGTTGTAGCTTCCGTCTGGTTGCAGCTAGAGAAACTAGGGTGGCAGGGTGGTGCAAGGGAAAACATTGGTTCTCTAATATACAGGTCGGTGCCTATGTAACTGGAAGTTGGTGCTTCCATCCAATTGCTGCTGGAACTCTTAGGAAGGTGGTGCTTCCATCCAGTTGGTGATGGAACTCTTAGGGAGTTGGTGCTAGAGAAACTAGGGATTCGGTGCTTCCTTCTAGTAGGTTCTAGAGAGAATAAAGAGTTGGCGCTCTCAGCAAGTTGTATCTTTCAAAATAGAGGTTGTAGCCTCATTATGATCTAGTGCTCATAAGTATGATAATGTACAGA
>JASDQU010173614.1:1652-13250 GCA_032191745.1 Picea mariana | reverse complement strand
GAACGACCAGATACGCTCATTTTATGTCACCCCAGGCCTCACACCAATAGACTTCCCCTCCTTGCTCATGGGTAATCATGGACACCCCAACTTATAACAACCCGTGGAGGCCTTCCTCTAGACCTGCCCTCCAGTTCAGATCTTCTGCTATCAGCAAGCGCCCTCGTATTTTTGAATCCCGCCCTCTCCTCCCCCTTTCCCCCTCCCACAACTATGCTCTACTCACTCTCTATGCCTTCCTGGCACGTAGTGCAATCATGAGTCGAAGCAACAGTGAAGAATGAACCTACCCGGTTTGCACTATGGAGGATATGCGGGGACGATTTCAGGGATTGCAGGTTAAGTGTCAAAGAATAGAGAACCGGGCGGATTCCAAACACAGGGAACTAATGCAAGAAAACTAGAGAATTCAAGAAAATTGGTCATAGTCCAAAGTCAAATGCAGAGAATGGAGCACAAGCACAATCAAGAATTAGCCATCATCTTGTGGGGAGTTAACCGGAATACAAGGCAGCTTGAAGAGCTCAGCCAACGCCTTCCTCAGCACCCCGTTTGCTCAGCAGGTACAGACGAGTCTTGGATCCCTTCTACCTTCCATTCAGCGGCCAACAATCAGCATGATCAAACGACCCCAGGTTTTTTTGACCGCGTCTGGGACGGAGCAAACCAACAACAAGGGGACACTGATCAAGCAGAGGAGAACGATGCATGCGATGAAGCAGGCCCCTCCCATCCTTAGCATGGGCTATTATGAACTGTAAACACCAGTTTTTGTTGCATAGTTTCATAGCCATTTTTACATGACAAGTTTGTAGTGCATACAACACAACAGTCATCATAAACGCTACTATAAGAATGACGATCTATAATTTTGATACTAGCAGAAAGATAGACCCATAGTCAGCTCTTTTTTGTAATATGGACAATTTTTGATAATATACAAATACCCGCTTTTGTTAAAAAAAAATAGGTTATGGGCCCACACTATTTTCGAATAGTCTAACCGCTAGAAGATAGATTGGCAGGATTTGCTCAATTACAATTGCAGTCAAAGTTTTTGTTGTAGCAACAAAACCCTGACTCTCTTGTTAAGGAACCTTAAGTGAAGAGATTGACCTAATTTCTATATATCCTAGTGTGTCATGGCATAGCACACCTCCTGGTACTCTCAACAAGCTAAGACATCAAGTTTGTGTTTTTGGTCAAAGTCAAAGGTTGACCAAGTCAAAATGGTCATGACTTATTCTATGAAGTCAAAAAATAAGTTAGAAGGGGATTCTAACTTCAGAGCATGGAAGACAAGGATTGACCTCATCCTTGCCAAGAATAAAGTATTGGATATCGTGAAAGGCAAGATCATGGTACCACAAGTTGAAGCAAGAAAAGAGAAGGAACCTCAGAACGTTGCAGTTATGGAGAATTTCAAGGAAAATGACATCAATGATATAAGTATCATAGTGTACTCTGTAAAAGACCACTTGATACCCTACATCTCTCATCTTGACTCATCTAAGAAGATGTGTGATGCCCTAATTAACCTCTTCTCAGTCAGAAACATTGGACAAGTAATGAGTCTGAAGAATGAGCTCCATGACATGAAAATGAATGATGATGATATCATAACATCATACCTTGTGATAATCTCTCAGTTAAGAGATCAACTACAAGTTATTGAAGAAATCATTTCAGAAAAGGAACTGGTAAATATAGTACTCAATGGCCTTCCCAAGACATGGGATGCATTTGACAGAAGCATGAACACAATAAAGGAGTATCCCACATTTGAAGAGATTTGGACTTGTTGTGCATAAGAAGAATCAAGGATTAACAAAAAAGAGAAATCCCAAAAGAAATATGATGATCAAGCCTTCACAACAAAATTCAAGAATTTCAAGAATAAGAGGAAGTTTGGCTTAAGGAAGAAACAAAATCAAGAAAAGGATATGTCAAAAATACAATGCTTCAACTGTCGAAGATACGGTCACTACAAGAACCACTGTCCCGAGTTAAAGAAAAGGAAGGAAACACACAAAGAAACAATTGCCGAAGAAAAGTAACCCTCAAAGAAAGTTAAGAAGGATGAAGTATACTTCTTCTTCTAGTCAAGGTAACAATATTCTTGTACATACCATGTTTACATAGTTCTTGTACATATCATATCCATTTATTAGAAGAAAATATAGTCAATGAAACAATACCTATGAAAGAATAACAACATAAGGATTGTTATTATGACGACTTCAAGAAGATGAAGTGTTGATGATTGCAGCTATGTGAGACATTCTCTGGCTTACAGACCTATGATATGTGGATCATTGCGGCTATGTGAGTCTTTCTCTAGCTTACAAACCTGAGAGAAAGCCCCTAAGAAGGGTATGTGGTTCCTATCTGAGACATAGCTGGAACGTAGAGATGATCTCCTCCATTCAGAGAGTTGAGAAGGACTCCAGATGATTCTCCAGTGGGAAAAGGCGATCTGTTGAGTTAGACGTGCCTGTGATTGAGCACAAGGTGAACGTGTGAAATCCCAAAGTGATGGGTGCATCATCATGAAGACAAAAATGAAGATGATGTATTAGCCTCCTCTGAGCAATAGAGTTGACGAGAAACTCTAGATGATTCTCCTATGTGAGACAGTGGGAAAGAATATATGTTGAGTGGATGTGCCTGTGGACGAGCACAAGTGAACGTGTGAAGAAGTGGTTCTTCTGTGTAATGTTGTGAGTCAAAGATATGGGCATGCCTATGGATGTGCCCCTAGTGGATGAGAACTAGTGGGTGTATTAGATCCCTTGCTATGTTGTTCAAGAGCCAGACCTGCATGTAACTCTAATTGTAATGTAAAGGGTACAGGTCGACCCCACCATAATGTGATTAGTAATAAAGGTGAAAGATAATTAATCTGGTTAATATTAATTATAAAGTGACTTACAGAGGTCGGCCCTATTGTGCCAATAGACACTTCTGTTGATAGGAAAAGTCTAATATAAGTAAATAAATATTCCCCATTGTGGAATCATATCCTTCACACAATTTTGGAAATTTCAACAAGTACATTCTCTTGGGAAAAGTACGCACCTCTCTTGGGCGCTAGTCTTCTAGGGTTTGAGCACTCTCTTGTGTGCTAAGTCTTATTGGTGGTGAAGGTATTTCTCTTTAAGATTATAGCAAAGGATTTGGCTGGGTTTTCTTCCCTTGTTGAGAACGGTTTCCCGGGATACTTCTTGTGTTCTTGTGCATGGTGTTTCTTCTTGTGATCTTGGATGTTGCAACATAATTGGTTATGGTTCAGACAAATTCAAAATTGAAATGAACTACATGTTTAACCTAGCTTGTTGAAAAATCAACATGGTATCAGAGCATAGGTCTTGAAGATCCCATTGCACAAACACTTTCCATCTATTCTCTCTCACTTATGTAGAAATCGTACAACCCTCCTAGGGTTTCCAGAAATTTTGTACGGCCTACTCTTTTGAGGGGTTTCAACACTTAAAACTTGTACGTTGGGTCTAAAAAGGATATAGGAGTGTACCACCTCCTTCAGCGCACCTCCAGTAAGTCTCAAATTGCATTTCTTAGCATTTTGATTTTTTGGACCTAGGGTTTCGCCAATTTCTGCAGAAAAGTTCAGAATTGCATTTCTACAACTCCTTGAAGAAGCTCTTCAGCTTACCAGGGCTATCATATTTCTCAAGGCTTATTGTTGGCAGTCATAAGCCCAACAAAACCTAAAAGTGATAGCCTAGCCTAGCCGTTAGGTTTTCTAGCCTAGTTAACAAGGGTTTGTGAAGATGAGAAAAATCAAGATGGGTGGAAAGCTTGATGATTCAAGCAAGCTCAGTTCCAGGAAGACAAGACCTCAAGGAAATGAAGACATCAACATCTCAGCACTCTCAGGTATGGTTCCTATCAATGACAATACTTGGTTAATTGACAATAGTGCTTCGAGGCACATGATCGGTCCTAGAAATCATCTAACACATTTCGTTGAGAAAGAGACACATCTACATGTTGTTCTTATAGATGATGCCAAATATAATGTAAGAGGAGTTGGAAATTCTACCTTCCAACTAGATTCATACATGTAGCTTAAATTAGAAGAAGTA
Organism: Picea mariana; assembly: GCA_032191745.1. NCBI lineage: Eukaryota > Viridiplantae > Streptophyta > Pinopsida > Pinales > Pinaceae > Picea > Picea mariana. The sequence goes on along the minus strand of JASDQU010173614.1, from coordinate 9,144 downwards.
TTATATGTACCCGGAATGAAGAGAAACCTTGTCTCTATTTCGACCTTGCAAGACAAAGGCTACAAAATTACTTTCTCAGAAGGAAGAGTTCTTGCATGGCACAAAGACTCTCATATAAGCTCTTCCAAAGTAATTGGTGTCCGAGAAAACAACTTGTACAAATTTACCATCAAACCAATCCAAGCCTTATTGCATGACACTATCAGCTTGAGTGAGTTATGGCATAGAAGACTTGCTCACATTCATTATAGAGCTCTTCCAACGCTAGGGAAAATGGTAACAGGTCTACCAGAGATACAGATTCAGCATAAAGGTGTTTTCAATGCTAGGGATAACTAAGGAGATGATGTCTCGAGGTCCCGAGGTTGTAGACATGGAATACTAAGAGGCGAATGAGCAGGCAGAAGCCCCTATCTCACCACATGTCACCATTTGATCAATGACATCAGAGTTCACCACACCAGCTTGGCTCATAGAGGACAACATGTCTTGCTCCATGAGGTAACAAGTCCAGTGTTGTGGCAAGTGTCATTCTAATAAGTGAAGCATTTGAATATGTTGCAAAGGGTCCTTTCTTGATTTTGAAAATGTTTGCTTGGAAATTATGCATATTGCATCATGTCACCTTGGTGGTTGACATGTTGTCCTAGTAAGTGGTCACCCTTAGGAAAAGAGTTGCTACTATGTGGTCTCTTTGAAATGTCATCATACCACTCATATGCATACTTGTCACTTTCCATACTTTTTCCCTTTCGTTTCCTCATCTTTTGGGTTTTTGGGCATATTGACCAAAAAAGGGCTTGTACCTCTTTTCATGGGAAGAAGGGGCCAACGGCCCAGAGGTAGATTGCAGTTGCTATAAAATAATAAGAAACCAATGTTGAAAAGAATTGAACACAATAAATGAGGACCATTAGTCCAACTTGAGCTCTACCTACTCAGTGCCCACTACAGTCCCAAATTGCAAATGCTAAAGCTCGAAAACCTTGTAAAGGGGACTAGAAAATTACAAATAAATGAAAGAAAGGATTGGAAAGATGGCTAAAAAGGGGTCTGGAACAAATAGCACCCAAATAGTTGGTAACTCAAGAGCAAGCGCACCCTCTACAGAGGCACCCATAAATGAGACAATATGAGCCCTTTTATGTCAAGAAACCCCATGCCCAAAAGTTACATGCCCATCCACCTCATACTCTTTACATGACTTACAGAGGGTCCTCTTTGAAAAACACTCCTTGACTTGGGGAATTATATACCCAATAGGTCACCATGACAACCCTCCCATACTTAAATTCGACAAGTTGTATAAGGTCTTTGAGCTTTTGTTTATTTTGAAAAGGGGGGATTTGATGCACATGTTTGGGTGGTTCTTTTGTTAGATATGGATTACTTGGTATGATACTTGTGACTTGTGGACCCTTGGAGGGAAAATTTGTTTGTCTTTGTAGGGCCTTTCCAAGTGAAAGTCTTTTCATGGAGGTACAAGGTTACTTGGACCTTCATAGGGGCATGAAGCCCACATGTTAGATGATGTGCCCCCTCTCATTGGACACATGGGAGGATGAATATTACCTTTAGAGGCATTTTAAGACCATGAGATGATCATATTCCAACCCCTTGCACCCCAAAATTGGCCTTTGGAGGCCTAAGGCATCATCTTCTAGGCCCTAAACTTCACATGGGCTTAGGGTTTTTTATGGGTGTTTGAGGTTTGAGGTTGATGTGTCTTGGTTTGATGGAGAGAGTTGGATTTCTTGTCACTTTAGCACATGGTGAGGTGACACATGGCCATTGGAGGCCCAATGTTCTTCATCAAAGAAAAAATGTCTCTCTTGGAGGCCTAACGTCACCCTTTGGGGCATGACGTCACCCTTACCAAGGGTTTTATTTTATGCATTTTTTTAATTTTAAGTTGTAAAAGGAAAATAGAGGAGGTCGGCCTCCCTAATCTGTGATTGACTTTTCAAAAGTGGAGGATTACTTTTTCATAAATAAGATAACACACATTGAGGATTACATAACATTGGCTGAAATTTTCGCCCTATTTGGGTATTTTGCTATCTCTCTCTTGGTGCATTGTTGATGATCTTTCTTGTCTTCTAGTGAAGAAAAGTTATGCGCTATCTCTTGGATGCTTTATTCTTGGTATGTTGGTGGAATATTCTTGATAAWGAAGGGTTTCTTCATGTTTTTATTGGAATTGGTAAGGAATTTATGCATTAATTGTGTTGTTTTCTTCTTGTTTCAAGTTAAATTTGTTTAAACCCTTGGAGGAGTATAAGGGCATACACCCTCCATCAAGATCTACTTTGTTATCATTGAACAAGCTACTTTTCAAAGGTTGCTACAAGGAGTAAAAGGGCTTACACCCTTGTAGATTTACCTTGCTAGGTTTTGTTTGCTCTAGGAAGTAAAAGGGCTTACACCCCTAGAGAAGTAACAAACCCTAGATCTTACATGAGAGACTCCATTAACCCAATTTATAAGGCGCTAATCTACTTGCATTGGAGATATAATATTTTTTCATTGGTATACGTGAAATATTGAGATATTGCAATTGTCTAAGTTGGATTTGATTATACATGTTATACGCCTTCTTGTGCCCTAGGGGAGTCTTTATTGGCCTAGTAATTCCCTTTGTTGTTACAAATTAATGCTACAGCCATTAGGGATACTCCAAAATCATATTTTATTCATCTATTGCTCACTATTCTACCACTAAAATTCACTTGCAAGCTGCCATCATTAAACTACTTGTTATTGGATATCTATTGGGTGGATCGTTTGTTGATTTTGGTGGCTAGAATTTGCTGTTGTAGCAATTGTTTGCTACATATATTAGGCTGTTATAAAAAATTGTTTATAACATCACATAATAGCCCCCTAATCACCAACAAAGTCTTGCTTGAATCATTGGAAGTATGAGTAGTCATTGCTAGATTTATTTATGATATCTTGTATTAGATTTTGGATGGTTAATGTTGCAGATATTAACATCATTCATTGCTGATATATATATTTCTATATTGCTACAATTTGGGACAACAAGGATTCTTGCTTGATTCCCCTTGATTAAAGGCTTGGTTTATCATTTTTTGTCTTGTTCCAGGTAGGGCTAATATCGTTTTGCAGGTATCTAACACTTGTAAACCATCTACATTCTTACAAGACTCATTACAAATCCTTTATTCATCTCCAAACTTGATCTATAGGGGTGCTCATTCATCATCATCTCAATCCCCCCTAAGGTCATTGAGATTCCCCCCTTGTGGTGATTGCATCATCACTAAAGCGAGGGGAGTGTCTATCCAAGGTGACAATGGGTAGGTACTCCCGTAGTTGTCTCACCTTTGTGGTTTGGGTTGGTCTTTTCCCAAGATACAATCCATGCGATAACATTTTGGTGTTGTTACCGAGGAGGATTTTGAATCCTTTTCAAGCCCTAATGACACTTGGCAAGTTATTCCCAAGGCATTTACCCATAGCTTGCTTGACGACTCCATTTGAGGGAAATTTCCTTTTTCACTTTCAATGAGATTTTCTTGAAGTTCATTTAGCGACTCCATTGAGGTATTGTTATAAGTTATGGAAGCATGTCTCTGTGGCACTTTCACAAGGCATACAAATTCTTGGATGTTGAGTCTGTTTATTGGTATCCAAACGAATGCCCGATATGATGGCTGGACTGTATCCCTAAATTTGACTGTGATCCATTTTCGGCCATTGCACATATTGTCAAGTTTACTAAATTTGTTTTAGCCCTTGGTATAGAACATGAAGATGTGGTAGTACGGTTATTCCTCTTATCGCTTGAGGAGAAACAAAGAGACTGGATCATAAATTTTTGCAGCCCTAAAAGTATATCTTCTTCAATGGTCCTTGTCCGAGAATTCCTCAAACATTGGGGATCTAGAACTCATAAATTTGAAGAAGTTGTTCAAGACCTTGAAGATGCCTTTATGGGACAATGTCTTCCCTGAGACCTTATTGAAGGTTTGAAGCAAACACTTCTTCTAAAGTATAATGAGAACACGATTAGGGAACAAGAGGATGATAGTAGCAAAGAAATTTTTGAATGTCTCAAGGAAAACATAGAAGAATACCATGATTTATGTGATCAGTTATTAGAGCACTTCCATAAAGACTTCTTGGTCGAGTTCTACACACATAGAAAAGAAGAGTAAGGCATTGTCCTTTTAGAATTATGAGAATATTCCTAACAAATTCACTCTGTAATAGGCAATAACAACCTCCCATGATGCATTTGGAATTATGAGAAGAATCCTACCCAAAATGCAACATGGGAGGTTGTTATTTCCTATTACAGAGTGAAGTCACTATGTGACGCTGTGACAAAAAAATATGGTCACCAGAAAAGCCTCCCAACCTAAGATTGATCATTATTGATGCCCAAATAAGTCTCGAAACTCATTGAAGACCAAGATGGTAAATTTGTTCTCAGAGATCGGGTCCACAAGGAAGGTTGTCAAGAGGAAGAAGTTTCAAATGAAATGCAACATGGTGAAACAATAACATTCGTGCTCCCGCTTGATGAAGATAAATATGTTTGGATTCCTTTTCCTCCTTGAGTGATTAGTACCAAAAGAAAATATTGTAAAGAGGATTATCAACCCCTCGAAGAGAAGCAAGAATTACCTCATGATTATATTGAAGACAACAAAGGCTTGATTGAAGAGTGAGATCCTGAGAAGGTGAGTCATGAAGAAGAAGAACATGGGTTACCTCATGAATGTACTAAATGCTCTGATGAAAAGCATCTTGTTCAAAACTCAACTCCCAAAGAGGCTTCACATGAAAATGAAGTGTTGGTGTTTGCTCTTCCATTTGATGAAGATGTTGAGGCCTCCTTTCCTCATGCACAACAAGAAGATAACATGGTAAGTTATAATCCTTTCGAAAACTTTGATTATACTTTATTTTGTGACTTCGGAAGAGAGGAAGTCTTAGAGGAACCCTTGGACGTAGTAGACCTTTCATGTAATAATGTGATTGCGATCATTGATGATTTTATACATACTGGGAGGTGTGGATGGGATGTTGGTTTTTTTCGCTCTGATGGGGATCCCAATTACGACATTGAGGGAAAATTCCAGACAAGGAATGAAGAAGTATTTTCTTCGGAAGGTTGCTTTTCACACATGGACAATCAAGATATTTGGGAGTCTGATGATAATATGATCACAAACCTCTTTCATCCATCAGGACGATTTTTGTAGTACACTTATGTTGAATCCCAACCCCAACTTGGGGATTATCCTCTTGGGGACTTAGAATGTTTTTGAAGAAGAAGATTCTCAACCATCTTTGTGCTTGAATTTTGATGAGGACATGGCCAGCCCAGTGCAGTCAAAGACTCACACTACAAACCAACGATGTTTTTCATCTTGGGGAACTTTGCAAGGATTTACAGATGGAGAGGAAACATGTCCCGAATATGGGAGAATACTTTTTCTTCAGGCCTAAGGTTGTCCCTTATCTCATCTCTCCTTCTCAAGGAAGTCATAGGGTTTTCTTGGGTTCTCTCATATCTTCTTAGCCTTCAAGGAGCCATGGTATTCTAAATGAACATGAGGAAGAATTGTTATCTACATGCAATAGTCCTATTCAGAGATGGATTAATCAGGCTTGTGGATCTTCATTATAGTAGGTTTTTCTCCCTCCTACCCTCCTCCTTGAGTTGCTTTCTACGATTGATTGTATGTTTATTCACATTCATGTTTATTATGTGCTTGACTTGTCCTTGATATTTTTTATAATTAAGCACATGGGGAAGCACTTGGGTGAGATGTTGAGCAAGTAGTAGTACTGGTTGTACGATTTCAACTTACATCTTTAGGACCTAACTTATATGGGCCTCATGCCCCAGGTAAGTAGGTAGGTCATTTTCTTTCTTGCATTTTGCATCTGCTTGTTCATTTTAGTTTAGTTGCATTTAGTTAGATTTGTTCATCCATGCTTCATTTGCATATCACTTTACCTGCATTTATGCATAGTTACTTTACTACATTTGTTTGAATCATATTACATGTTAGTTTATAAATTTTTGAAAAAATTCAAATTTTTATTTTTAACATTAGTTGAAATTTTGATTATATGAACAAAAGGTGAGTGTGATACCCTCGATACCCAATGTTTTGTTTGTTTCAATGTGTGTAGACACAGTTCGTACCAAGAGATGTTGAGGTTCTCATGCACTCTACTACGAGCACATGTCCCCAAGTAGGAGCGAGATGTTATCCCTCCCATGCTAGGGATAACTAAGGCGATGATGTCTTGAGGTCCCCAGGTTGCAGAGATGGAGTATCGAGAAGTAGATGAGCAAGCATAAGCCCCTATATTACCACACGTCACCATTTGATTGATGGTTGCAGCACCCACCACACCAGCTTGGCTTATAGAGGACAACAAATATTGCTCCATTAGGTAACAAGTAATGTGTTGTGGTAAGTGTCAGTCTACTAAATGAAGCATTTGAACATGTTTCAAAGGGTCCTTTCTTGATTTTGAAAACGTTTTCTTGGAAATTATGCTTGTTGTCTCATTTCACCTTGGTGTTTGACATGTTGTCCTAGCAAATGGTCACCCTCGGGAAAATGGTTGCTACTAGGTAGTCTCTTTGAAAGGTCATCGTACCACTCCCCCACATACTTGTCACTTTCCATACTTTTTCCCTTTTGTTTCCTCATTGTTGAGTCGCCAAAGTACCATCTTTTTACCAACCTTTCACTCAACTTTCAAGTCACTTTCACTTCACTTTCAACCATATTTCGCTTTCCCACACCCTTACATTAAACCATTTTCATGATTACATGGGTTTTAGACATATTATTTTCCAATGCATCTGTTTTAGTGTTTTTGAGTGAATTTATGATTAAATATTGGAAAAATAGCATGTTTACACTTATATATGAAAGTGGGATGAGTTTCATGATGTTTACAGGTGTATTTGAAGACTCCAACCAAGTCAAACTTGACCATCAAGCCTCAAATTAGAATCCTCTTCAACCCCTCAAAGATTTGATGAAGATTTGGAGATTTACTCAAGTATCTTGGATGGAGATTAATCATGAAAGAGAGATTTGTGAGAGGATTTGTAGAGATATCACTTGATAGGTGTAAGCACATGGTTGTAACCAAATAAGAGATTTGTGGATCTAAGTTATCTTAAACTTTTGTATAAATAGGAGTGCCTCCTCCATTTCAAGGGGAGGACTCTTGGAGCATTGTATCCAACTTATGATGGAATAAGAATCAAGCTTTCCTTTCACATCAGTTTCCATTCTCTAGTTTAGATTTAGAATGCTTTAGTTTATGTGTTACTTTGTTCTTGGGATAATTGAGCTCACTCCAAATAGATCATAGTAGCATTTTCTTCTTGTTTTAATGCTTTGAATAGGTTTATATGCTTTATTGTTATTTGATGATCTTGATTGTTGATGGGTTATTTGAAACATTTCGAGAAGACCTCCTG
>JASDQU010173613.1:6981-20839 GCA_032191745.1 Picea mariana | reverse complement strand
CACGTGTGTGTTATTTTCATTTCAAAAAAAAAATTGGCCTAAACATGTGTTTCTTAGGAACACATGCACGTTATTGAGCATGTGCATGCTCTTGCTCAAAAATTCATGTGCATTCATAAAAAATCTAAATTGGCAAGTGTGTGGCAGTTCAGTGAGTAAAGAAGTTGTAGGATTCATAACACGCGCACGTTTATAGGAACATGCATGTGTTATTGCATGTGCGCATTCCTTCGCACCCAATTGCCATGCTTTTTTCCATCAAGTTTGTGCGAGTGCCCACATGTCAACATGTTGAGCATGAAAAGAATTACGCATCTCCTTCAAACTGGGCCTAGAAAGTGCCCTTTTAGTGCAATAAGAAATTTTTTACTTTCAATTGCTTTATGTGTGTGTGTGTGTGTGTGCAAACATTGAAATATCTTATTTATGGTCCAAATTGAAAAAAAAATTGTTATTAATATTTTTGTAATGTCACTTGCCAACTCCATATTAAGCATTGACGGAATTACACATCTCCCACAAGTATAAAGCACCTATGTGTGGAGTAAGATTTTTTTTACTTTCATTCACTTATCTCTCTATATAAAGTTGATATAAAATTATTTTATTTAAGGTGGACATTGAAATATTTTACTTATGGCCCACTTAGAAATATTTTTTTTAAATGCCACATGTCAACTCCATGTTGAGCATAGAAGAAATTGAAATATTTTGTTTATAGTAGATTTAGAAATATTTTTTATTAATACTTTTTTAAATGCCACATGTCAATTCCATGTTAAGCACAAAAGAAATTACACATCTCCCTCATATTAGGTTGTAAAAAGTGTATTTTGACACAAACATGTCAATTTTATGTTGAGGATGCAAACATATCAATTCTATGTTAAGCACGAAAGGAATTACACATCCCCTTGTTACTAGGTTGTATAAAGCACCTTTGAACGTAATAACATTATAAAACCAACACCATAATTTTAAACATAACATTATAAAACCAACACCATAATTTTAAACATAAACATTATTTTCAAAATAAAAATATTCAAATTTAAATTTGTATTTATTCAATATCATTAAAAAAAAAAAAAAAATTAAATATAACATATTAATAATTAAAAAATTAAATAAAATATATTATAAAATAATATTTATATTATTTACAATATTATCATACCATATCCATAACCTTTCAATTAGAGTGCAATATATATTTCGCTACATCATCTAATATATTAGAATATCTCACATTACAATTTTCTATATATTACATTTTAGTTTAAATTTCTAAATTATATTTTTTTTAAATGAAGTCTATAATGTTGCATGAGTAACCATAGTATAAAAAATTATAAGTTACTCAATCATCTTTAAACATAAACATTATTTTCAAAATAAAAATATTCAAATTTAAATTTGTATTTATTCAATATCATTAAAAAAAAAAAAAATTAAATATAACATATTAATAATTAAAAAATTAAATAAAATATATTATAAAGTAATATTTATATTATTTACAATATTATCATACCATATCCATAACCTTTCAATTAGAGTGCAATATATATTTCGCTACATCATCTAATATATTAGAATATCTCACATTACAATTTTCTATATATTACATTTTAGTTTAAATTCCTAAATTATATTTTTTTTAAATGAAGTCTATAATGTTGCATGAGTAACCATAGTATAAAAAATTGTATTATAAGTTACTCAATCATCACATCTTAGGTAAAACTTAAAATTGATTTTAACTTTAAAAGTCTTAAATTCATCCTTCCAAGAATGTATTGCTATCCAGATACAACGAATGGCCTCAATTAAATTTTGGATGGTTTCCATTTTATTTTGATAACCTCTAGGAAAGAGCTCTTATCTTCTTGAGTTGAATTTGGTACTATAAAAGATGTTTAGGTTTATGTTTAACATATTATTGAGTCTAAAAGCATACTTAGTATAATATGAATTCGTATGCATTAGAAATGTGTACAAGAGCTCTTATCTTCTTGAGTTGAATTTGGCACTATAAATAATATTTAGGTTTATGTTTAACATATTATTAAATCTAAAAGCATACTTAGTATAATATGAATTTTTATGCATTAGAAATTTGTAAAAGAGCTTTTATCTTCTTCAGTTGAATTTGGCACTATAAATAATATTTAGGTTTATGTTTAATATTATTGAATCTAAAAGCATACTTAGCATAATATGAATTCTTATGCATTAGAAATGTAGAAGAGCTTTTATCTTCTTCAGTTGAATTTGGTATTATAAAAGATATTTAAGTTTATGTTTAACATATTATTGAGTTTAAAAGTTTACTTAGCATAATATGAATTCTTATGCATTAGAAATATGTAGAAAAGCAATGGTCTTTGTTTAAGAAACAATTTTATAATTTAATTATATATAATATTAGTTTATAAAGTGGTGAATGTAAATTAAGGATGATTTTTTATAATGCATTATTGTAATGTAAATTTGGAAAAATAAGAATCAATTAACTTGGAAGGATGATTACAAATATCTACATAACTAATTTGAATATGATATATGAAAATAAAATGCATTAAATTTAATTATATTTTTAATATGTCAGTATTTTTGAAAAAAAAATGATGTTTATTTTATATATGTTTAAGATTAAGAAAGTATGAATTGAAATTACAAATTCAAGTGTTAGTGTAGGGTTTGAGAACCTAAACATATTTGTGTTTTTATTATTTATTTATTTTATATTGTATATTTGAATTTATATTAGTGTGGTGTGTAAATTTTTTCAAATGGGTGAGACTATAAAAAGTTATAACATTGACTTATTTATTTTAAAATTTGGATATATGTTAATATAAAAATAAATTAAAAACTAGAGAATCATATTATTTTTAAAAAATATATGTTTTTTTGGAATTTATATGAGTGGGATATGAAATTGTGTAACCTATTTAAAAATAATGTCAAAAATAGAGATATGTAAAAGGATTTGTTTAAATGAAGGTATGCTTCACCATGCTTATCATGCCAAAATCAAATTTGAGCAATCAACTCAACAAACATGTAGGTGAAAATTGTCAATCCCACTGAGAAATTTGAATTTCTAGAAACATACACATGTTATAAAACGTATGTTCTTTCCTAGAAGATGTAGATGTTCTTTTTTCCATGCATCATTTCAAAACATACAATTAAAATGCTCCCGGTCCCTTTTTTTCTAAGGAACAAATCAAATTTGGTCAGCCCAAAGAATTATTATTAGCTTGAAGGATAGTAGTTGTTACCTCATGGATAAATATCCCTTTTTCCTGGAATTTTTGAATGGAAGATAGATCAACTTTGAGCCTTGTGTTTGATAAGACTAAGAGAATGTTATGGATAGTCAAGTGACAAGACAAGTGAGACGGATGTATCTCAACCTCCATTCGGCTCCGCAAGGCCCCACCTCTACCTTAGCCTCGTTTCAACCCTCTGATGTCCACACCCTATAGGCATCTAATCCTAAGGGTAACTAGCAACCTGGGAGGAAGAAAAAGAAAAAAAAAGAAAGGAACCGAGGAAATAAAGCAAATTACAACAATAATGTTGGTGGGAAAAAGACAGATAAAAAGAAGGTCAAATTCCCTTGCAAGCTCTATAAGGAGGATCATCTAAAACATTAGTGCCTCAAGCTTGAGGAGGCCCAACGACTGTTGACACGACCAAATTCCCACCAAAAACTTACCATGTTGAATAACCCTTTTCTTCCTCACACCCAACAGTTGGTTGTTGGATTCCAAAACAATCAAGGTTACACCTCCAAAAGGGAGGGCAACCAAGAGGCTCAAACAAGAAAGCAATTAATATTAATAATTTAATAAGTGTAATTAATATTTTTTATTAATATTTAATATTAATAATTATATTAATGCATAAAGAAGACATTGCATACCCGATTCTCTTATATGTATATATTCATTATATATCGATATAATTTATGATATGGAATTGGATTGGATTGGAGTTAGATTTTTTTTATAGGAAATCATGGAAATGGAAATTGAAATTGAAGTTGAAGTTGAAGTGAATTGATTTTTTTTAATATAAAGAAAAGAAGGAATATATATAAATAATATTTATTATAAATATAGTTTAGATTGGTGGTTGAGAGGAATGATTGTTGTCATACCAACCTCGTTCGATTCTAACAAGTAACATGTTGAGTTTTTAACTAGTATATTATTATAATGGTTTTAAGCTTTCTTGTTAACCAGTCTAGGTTTACCCTAAGTACCATCCTTGGTAGTTGGAAGGAATGATTGTTATCCTTCCACCTAAATTCAATTCATATTATTGTAATGACTTTAAACCTTGTTGTTAAGTAGTCTAATTCCCACTAATGATATGCTAAACTAATGATTTAAACCCTATTGTTGAGTGGTCTTGTGATCAATTTACCCTAATTATCATCGTCAAAATGAGAAGAGAAGAATTACTCAAAGGATAAACGCATTCAAAACCAAAAAATTGTATGGAGATAGATTTATAAATGCATATGCATTTAAACTTGTACCTTATAATAAAAAGAAATTACTTACAATTCACGAGGTTTCTCAGATTTAATATTTATGCATTTTCCACGCATTTTCAAGTAAATAACTTATATGGTACGGAGAAAATAGGTAAAAGGCATCGAAAATAAAGTTTTTATTATTAACGAATCTTTTAAATTATTATAAAAAAGTTATGATTAATAAATTTAAAATTGTATGAGTATTGTGTTTTGATATTTAAAATAAAATTCTTTTAAATTATTTTAAGTTTTTGTTGTTATTTATTATTTTTTAAAGATATTGAGAATTTTTTAAGTATTTATATAAAATTAAATATAAATTTATACAATATTGAGATAAAATTTAATAAAGTTTTTTTTTATAAGATGATCTTTACACAGAAGAATTTTAAATATGCATAGGTTTTGAATTATAAGAATATAATGATTCAGGTGATATGTCATCTTCTAAGACATTTACAAGTTGATTGTCTCCATGCTCGAGCTCATCCTTCAGGAAAAAATGAACCAAATCAAAACCAAAGAGAGAATTTTTCGAAGGAATAGAGTTTAGATATTGATCTTGATCAAAATGAAGAAAATAAATTAAGCCTACAAGTGTAGTTTAGAGAATCCATTTATTTTTCGAAGGATAAACTAGAAGAAAATGATACAATACTTTCCCCGTCCAAGGAGGTCAAGCTAACACTCCTCTAGATAGAACAAAACAATATCATGACATTGATATATTTGATCTCCCAACATTTTACTTATTTATACTCATAATTAGTTAATGTGGCTCCTCCTATAGAAAAATGTGATCCGGATTTATGAGCGGAATGAAATGAAGCCACAGTTTTATACTATTAACTCAAAGACACAGTAAACAATAACAAAGATACAATAAAACGTGTCTTCTATTAAATAAGAAATATGTTGAAAACTGTAAAATGCAGACTGAAAACAAGCTTGCTAGAATGGTGGCAACTTATTTCTGAGAAAAGATGTGACGACTACGCTCATTCGCAAGAAGATGAGTACAATGAGGCTCTTAAGGCATTTTTACAATAAACATGAATGTCAAAACCCTATACATCCAAAAACCTAACCCTAGGAGATGAAGCGCCAAAAGTCATGTGGGCCCCGTTGGGGTAAGTTAGTACATCAACTTCTGAGGGTCGTAACTTTTGCATGCGATCTTTGTTTAGGGCGCACGATAGCTCATTGGAAAGGTATTGACGAGGAGATTAATTTGGAGGGATAAATCAAAGCCTTTGGTGTTCATTGAGGTGCCTTATCATGAAAAACATCGTTTGGATCCTCAAAATGGACCCAGAAGTTTGGAAACTGAAAAACTACTAAAAATAGTAAGTTGCCAAAAACAAATTTTGAGCTAGTTGGAAAAGGTGGGTGGCCACTCAGATCCTTTTGGATCAATCCTCCACCCTTAGGAAGCAATGGTCTCCATTGCATTGAGTATCCTCATCAGATGAGGAAATTTATGTTGAATTTGGCCCCGGGTGAGCCACTTGCCTTGGTGCAGGAGTTGCCCTGCTTTAACAACCTGATAAAGTTGGATCCTCTACTAGCGAGTTACCTTGACTTTTATGTCCACGATCTGATTAGTGAATTCATGTTCCATGCATTCAGGGTTGATCTCTGTTGGTGTCAACTGTTCTACTATCTCTGAGGTGTCCAATAATGGTGGAAAATAAGACCGAAGGAGGTCCACATTGAACACTAGGTACAAGCCAAGCCAGGGGGATAGGTTGATCTCGAAAGAATTGTCACCGACAACCTTAGTGATGGTGTAAGTTCCATAAGGGAGTGGACAAAGTTTCTGATGAGGCCCTATAAGGCATTCTTTCTGCAAATGCAACCAAACTTTGTCTCCCACCTAAAACTGGTGTGGAACCTGGTGTTGATCATGTCATTGATTGTACTTAGAATTGGACTTCTGTAAAATATCCTGAACCTATTGGCAAATGTATTGGATCCGCTCAATGAACTGGGTGTCTTTGTCAGCTCTAGTTGGAGCATGTGACAAGTCTCTCTGGGTGGCCACAAGGGGTAGTGCAACATCCATGGGACCCAATGGTTGAAATCCCAACCTCACCTAAAAGGGGATGTGGTCCTTTGAGCTATGTATGTATTTGTTGTAGTTGTGTTGAACATAGGGAAGACTCTCATCCCAGGTGCGTAGGTTCTTGTAATTGTACATGCGTAGGATGTGCACGATCATCTAGTTGACGACCTCGGTTTGGCCATCCATCTGGGGGTGGAAGGCAGTGGACTTGGTGAGCTTATTGTCCAACAGTGACCAAAGACTCCACCATAATGTGTTGAGGAATCGACTGTCCCTATCTAAGATAATGGTTTTTTGGATCCCAAAGTACACCCACACTCATTCAAAGAAGATCTTGGCAATGGCCTCTATTGTGATGCTCTTCTTACAGGTGGAAAAAATCACCATCTTCGAAAATTGATCAACAACCACAAAAACAAATTTATTTCCCCACTTGGTGGATGAAAGGCCCAACATGTAGTCCATTGAGATGGATTCCCAAGGCCTGTCAGGAGTAAGAAGAGGAGTGTACAACCCTTGTTTCTTAGTGGTCAGTTTGGCAATAGTGCAGACAGTGCAAGATCAGATATACTTGATGACATCATGTCAAAGTTTCGTCTAGTATAAATGCCGCTACAACACTGCCACCGTCTTTTCCACGCTGAAGTGTCCTGCCACCCAATTGTAGTGGGATTCCCAAATTATCTTCGCTCGCTCACTTTATGGAACGTGGAGATGGCCCAGATTTCACAACAACTTGTCCTGAAGATGGAAATTAGTGGCAGTTGTGTTTGTGGCCAACATCTGGTAGGTGTTGGCTAAGTCAGAATCTTTCTCATATAGGTGGGGCCATCTAGAGGTCTCATGGTTGCAAGAATCTAGCACTATGGTGATTGTCGCAACTAGAGATCGGCTGAGGAAATCAGTGACTTGGTTGGTACTTCCTATTTTATACTTGATGTTAAGGTGGAACTGCTGCAAATATGTGGACCACTTCTGATGGCAGTCATTCTACAATTTTTCGTGTGTCTACATGAACTGCAACAACTTATGATGAGTGTGGATGATTGTCTCCTTCCTGAGAATGTAATGCCTCCACAAACAATGGAGTACATTTATTTGTCATAAGTAGGGTACTTATGGATGGCATCTGATAGTGTCTCACTATGATAGGCCACGGGGTGGTCATGTTGAGTGATGACTGCACCCACAACATAGTCTGAAGCATCTGTCTCGATCTCAAAGGGATGTTGCAAGTCATGTAATGAAAGAACTAGGGTTGAGCACAAGTGTTGCTTCAGATCATCTAACGCTTTTTGTTGGGATAGGCCCCACACAATGTTTTCCTTACCACCACCCCTGTTTATTTGGGTGAGGTCCCATGCAATATGGGAGAATCCCAACATGAACCCACGATATAAATTTGCAAGGCCTAAGAAGCTTTGAAGCTCAGTGAGTGTAGTTGGGGCTGGCCAGTCACGAATGACTTTGATCTTGGTTGGATTAGCATACACACCATGCGTACCAACAATGTAGCCTAGGTATTGGACCTTGTCCATGCCGAAGGATCATTTTTCCAGGTTGGCATAGCTTGTGGTGTCGCAGAGAGTGTAGAACCTATTGAATATGTTGCAAGTGTTCTACCCAAGTCTTGTTGTAGATGAGGATGTCATCTAGATACACCACCATAAAATAATTAGTGAAAGGTCACAAGATATTGTCCATCATCTTCATGTAAATTTGGGGCATTTGTCAAACCAAAGGGCATGATCAGCCATTCAAAAAGACCTTCTTTTGACCTGAAGGAAGTTTTCCATACATCTGTATGTTCTATTGGGATCTGATTGTAGCAAGACTTCAGATCAATCTTACTAAACTATTTGCCCCCCTTGAGTTCATCAAGGAGATCGTTGATTCTGGGAATAGGGTACCGGTTCCTGAATGTGATTTTATTTAGGGCTCGGTAATCAATGCAGAGTAGTCAGGTCCCATCTTTCTTCTGCACTAGCATGATTGGGCTTCCACAAGGTGATGAGTTGGTTCGGATGTTCCCCTTATGGATCAATTCTTGGATTTAATGCTTGCTATCATCATTTTCTAATAGAGAGCGGTGATATACTAGCCCATTGGGTAGCGGTGCATTGAGGGTCATACTGATGGGATGATTGACCTGACAGTCTAGAGATACCCTAGTAGGTAATGAGAAGATGTCTTTGTATTCTTCCATGACCTTATCCACTTTATTCTATTGCTTGGAGAGGTCAGCCATGAAGGCCATGGATGTGGCTACCACCTTTTTCTCACTCTGAAATCGAATCATGAAGAAGACAAACTTCCCGATCTGAAAAATAACCTTCCTGCATTACTTGGTAGAGATAAAGGAAATAACACTATGTGGGACTACCTCGGGTATCTTGTACAATTTCCTATTCAAAGTAATAATAACATTGCAAGGCCTAGACTCATAGATAGCATGAAGTTTCCATAAATAAGGTTGGCCCAAAATAACATCACAAACTTCAAGGGGAGAAACATCACTTAATACCTCATCTTTGAATGGATTGATGTCATACGACAAGTGACACTATTGGTTGATGTAAAGATTGCTTCCTTGACGGAGCCATCTAATGGTGTAGAGATACGGGTGTGGTGTTGTCGACAGGGCTAGCTGCTTGATGACCTCTATTGAGATGAGGTTATTCTGGCTACCTTTATCAATGATGAAGTGCATTGGAGTGCCTTTCACCCACATATGTGAATGTAAGAGGCACTCACCTTACTCTTGCTCACCAGGTTTGTCAGGCTGGATCTTGGTGGTAGCAACGGTGGCACTGAGTTCCACATCAATGATTTGTATCCCATTTTCAAATTCTGACTTGGAGTTGAAACCTACATCTGATTCAAAGGTTTTTACCTTAGCCACCAATGACTGCTTTAAGTGGCAATCAACAGTGTTATGCCAAGGGCTCTTATGGAAGTCGCACCACTTCCCAGTATCTTTCTTCGTCTTCCCATTGTCCTTATTTTCTTGTGGCTTGGACTGGTTGTCCTGAGGTTTCCCATATTTGTTCTATCATTTGTTCTACGGGTTGGGGATGCCCTTTCCCTGTTTCTATTGTGCGGGGTTACCAAACCCAAACTATCACGTCTTTTGTTTAAGCTTCTCCTTGATTTTGACGACATATCAATAGGTCACGCCCAAGGATGAGATGTTCAAAAACTCCATTTATGTCTGGATGTATCTATGCAGACCTTCGCAGTACTTGAGCACTAGATTTCACTTAGAATATTTGATACCCAGCCTTGTGTGCAAGGTATGGAAGACATTGGTAAACTCTAGCATTATTTGGTCTCTTTCCTGCCGCTGTGTGGTCAATCTTGTATACAAGTCGTCATAACTTCCAACAGGGTAGTATTGTTCCTTAATAAAATCCTTGAAGGAACCCCAAGTGGGGGAAACTGCAAATAATGTGGATCCCTCTATTTCCTTTTTCTCACAAAAAGTATCCCACCAATATTTGACATGGGGGACGGTCTTGAGGAGCGCAAATGTAATATTTTCCTTATCGAAAAATTTGTGGACAGAAAAATACCCTTCTAGAAGGTTTAACCATTTATCTGCGACATCTGTCTCTATTTGACCTTCAAATATAGGAATATCAAAATTGATTTGTACCTTGAAGGTAAGTCAAAAAAAAAAAAACTTCTCTCAGATAAAAATTTCATTTAACCTTAAGGAAAAAGGCCCTAACTCTAACTCTAAAAAGAGCCTAACCCTAATTCTAAATGAAATAGATCCTATGAATCTTGACCTAATCCTATACCCAAATATCTTTAGTAATAACAATTAACCTTAATAACCATTAAAATATTTAAGCAAAACATCATTATGAGATTTTAGGCTAGAGTTCGCACCTCAATGCAGTGCAAGGAGAATACAATTTTTAGAACGTACTTGAGCTCTAGTTCTTGGATTTATTAGCATTAACTTCATCCAACTACAACCAATATATCAACGAATACTAGATTCCATAATCTTTTTCAACCATTTAACTTTTAATGAACTCATAACCTTTATTCAAATTGAAACATAACTTTTCTTAAAAATAAAAATATACATAAGTACAGTTTTAGTTAACTCAGACAATAAATTTCATTGAAGGCCTCTCCTTCTTTAAATGCAACCTGCAATGAGAGTTCATTAACATATTGAAAGAATAACTCCCTTATGAACGCAATAGTTTTTCAAAAATTAAACTAATTCATAAATAAATGAATACCAAAAGCCATAGTTTTGATTGACAGAACGCATAACCATCAGTGAATAAATTGAATGCTTAAGGGACTAAACTATATTCCTTAAAACTCATACATAAACTCAGATTGAACCCATATTAATAAAATTATTTAATGAGCGGGAGTATAAAAAATATATATATATGAATTTAAAAATAAAATGAAAAGATGCTTAGTGCATTTACCTTTTTGGGTTTTTTTTTAAAAAAGAAAAAAAAAGGGGGGAAATAATTTTGGAGAAACGTGGGGATGAGTGACACTTGTAAGACAGAGAATTTTAAGTGGATTTTTCATTAAAACTTAAAATAAATGTGATTTAGGTCAAAAATCGATAAAAAGAAAGGGGCATGGGGGGAAAAGGGGGACGAGCTATTAGGTATTGTTATGCTGCCGAAATTGAAAACTGGACTGATTGCTTGTGAGGAGTTGGGATTTTCTCAGCTGGGATTAGAGTGGTAGCTCAGCCTTGGAGGCGAGCTAGGAAGCTAGGTATACTATCTGGACTGTGTGTGGCCCCTTTGCGGCTCGGGGGGCTAAGGGGGAAGCAGAGTACCCCTAGCGTTTGGCTGGGAGGTACCGGTGTAGTCTCTACGGTCAGCGATCGAGAGCAGCAAGGAGCTCAAGTACAGGATAGCGTCTTCGGTTTATTCACCTTCAGTCACAGGTACGCAAGTGCATTATTTGTTTTAAATAGAAGAATCATTACTTAACGTGTATATGAACCCTTATGATGTTAATGGATGTGTAGATTTGGGATCATTCCTCTCTGTGTCATTTAGTTTCTACGCCTAGATTGATGTAACCCTCGAGATGCCTTCGATGAACTATCTTTAGGACCTTGGATTGTGCTTAGGGACTGCCTCGAGGGCAAATGAATTTCCCCCAAAGTTTTACCAGTCTTGAATGTTTACTACGTTTATTTATGTTTATTTCAGGATTCCGCTTGGGTTCTGAATGCCCTTGACAACCCTTCAAACTAGCAATGACAGAATGCAGTTCTTACTGCGTTGTACTGATATGTGGCTCTGCGTTTGTTGCTACCTTAGCTTGTGGTGTTTTTTTTTACTCTGCGACTTGGTGGAGGTTACCCCCACTCCTTTCGGCCACTAAATCTCCACGATTGGTGATTTCCTACTTCTGCGATGAGTGAATGATTCTCTGCGAACTGGGGATGGTTACCCACGTGATCTTCAATGAAATTCAGCGCTTTTTGCTGTGTAATTCGTTGTGTTGTTGGGCGTCATTATCAATGCAGTTTGCCGTTAGATTTCTCTCTGCGCATCATTGGTTTTTCCCTGTGTTTTACTGTTATAAACCCCTTGCGTTTCTGTTGTAATTGTTGCGCACGGTGTATAGACTCCTTGCCTGTTTCTCTGCCCATTTTCTGCGTCTGAGATGAGTTTTCGCAAACCATATTAGCTAACCGTGAACGGACCTTGGTGCTTAAGAGTTGGCTATGACTTTGTTATATTGTGCCGTTGTGAATTGTTCTCGACCTGGCTCTGGTTCATGAAATAAGTGTTCAATTCGTTGTACATGTTCGGGTAATTCGCCCTCCTGCACCTTGGTAAATGTAAGTGTAAATCCTCGCATTTACGGTTGTCCACTAACCCAGTTAAACTTTGATTTCCTGCCAAAATTGTGCTGGAGCCATACGTCTGTAGCACGCCTACTTTAAATCGCCTACACCGGATCGATTCGCTGCAGTGTGGCCCAAATTTTTAATGTTTTTGACATTTTAGTGTTGACAGTGCCCCGTGTAACCTCCATACCACATCTACCTCGTACACTTTGCTGACAGCTATTAAACCTCATTACTCTCACCTCTGCGTAAGCACGTTGTATTACCTCTGCGCATTTAGTTTAATGACCCAGCCTGAGCCTGGCACGAATTGATCTCTACGTCTTGTCGTCGACAGAGTATCCCTTACACCTGGGCATCTTGCAGAATGGGGTAGAATTTATTACCTTTGCGTCTTGTAGAACGGGACAGAGTTTCTATACCTGTGTGTCCTTACCCTTAGCTAATGAATGTTCTATTACAACAAATAAGTGTCGTGTTATTTAATTGCCTTTTATTTATTTCATTGCTTATTAAATGGTGGCTATTTCATTATTATATTTTAGTTTCTAAATACTTAACCTAAAATGTTAGCGCGGGACCCGGGACAGTTCAGCGATAACCCTAGAATTTATTTATATATTTTTATATTAAAAACTGACAAGTAGCGCCAAAAATATATGCATATATCTTATTGAGTGTTGAACAGACCGAGTGGTTGGTATTGATTTGCTGATGATGAATTTTTATTAAGGTTATTTAAACGTATATTCTGCCTAGATTATTATTCTTCCTAAATCCTAATAATCATTATTCTACCTAGATTATTTATCCACCTAAGTTTTTAATGATTATTAATCTAGATCAATATTGATTACAACGTTTATTAACTTAGAATGATTCTTAGAATGGAAGGTTTATAATTATTGATTAGAGAATAATTTCTATAAGGATTGTTTAGATTGTCAAGTTCAATGATTATTAAATCAGAACAATAATGGTTACCCTGTTTATTAAATCAGAGCGAATAGTTAGAATGTTATGTTTATATTGATCCATTAGAATGTTATGTTTATGATGTTATGTTAAGATAGATGATTGAATTAATTTATTCTAGTAGTAGAATGCAGTATTCTTATTACATAACCTGAAATGAAATTATGTTAGCTTATTTGCCCAATTATGGCCATTTAAGGTAAAGGTAATGTTATTTTATTTTACGACTATTGAACTTTCTTGCAAATGTTCACATAAATTTAATGTAAGGGTAATGTTGTTTTGTTTTACTATTATTGAACTTTATTGTAAATGTTCACATAAATGTTACAATGAGGTGTAACTGCAATGCTACGGTAATATAATGTGGATAAAATGTGAAGGTAGAAGGTTCAGTTTTTAA
>JASDQU010173610.1:0-18122 GCA_032191745.1 Picea mariana | reverse complement strand
CAAGGAATTTCTACATAAAATTCTAGAAGCATATTTTGATGATTGGACTGTTTTTAGTTTATTGAAAAATCATATTGAATGTCTAAGGCTAATGTTGGACAAATGTAGGCAGTGTCAAATTGAGTTGAATCTGAAGAAATGCATCTTATTTTCACCATTTGGAGTGTTGTTAGGTCATATTTTATGCAAGCAGTGATTGCTGGTAGACCCATCTAAAATTGCCATTATAGTTGATCTGCCACACCCTTCTTCAATTAAACATCTGCGCACTGCGCTGACACATATTGGATATTACAGGAATTTAATTAAAGGATACACCTAGATTACAACACCCATGGAAAATATTTTGAATAAAGACTATCGGTTCAGTTGGACAGAAGAATGCCAGTAGAGCTTCGACACACTAAAAAAAAAAATGGTTACTACGCCCATTCTGGTTTTCCCAGATTGGAGCAAGGGATTTCACGTGCATGTCAATGCATCTTCCATTGCATTGGGAGTTGTGTTAGCACAACCTGGTGAAGGATATATTGACCATCCATTAGATTTTGATAGTAGGAAACTATCTAAAACTGATATTAATTACACCACAACTGAGAGAGAGGAATTAGCTATGGTATATGCACTGCAGAAATTTCATCACTACTTATTGGGAGGACACTTTAAAGTGTTTACTTATCACTCCGTGCTGAAATACCTAGTCAACAAGCCAGTGTTGGGGGGGACAATATGTATATGGCTTTTGTTATTTCAAGAATATGATTTTGAGATCGTAGTCAAGCTAGGAAGGATGAACAAAGGTCCTAACCACTTGTCAAGGTTGGAACATGGCGAAGAGCCAACCAGTTTGGAGGATACACTATCGGATGCACAGTTATTGGCCATTAGAAATATTGATGACCACTTTGCAGAGATAGCCCAGTTCCTGTCAACACGAATGACACCTAGTGAGTATACAATTCCCTAGAAGAAACAACTAGTAGTGTGCGTTGTAGACTTCTCGATTATAGCTGGACAACGATACAAAATGGGACCTGATAAAATACTAAGAAGATGTGTTATGGAGTCAGAGAGACCATTGATCCTTGCAGAATCTCATGAGGGAATCATAAGAGGACATTACGCTGGGAAAGCAACTATGCAAAAGGTTCTTAGAGCTGGCCTTTGGTAGCCTACCTTACACAGAGATGCCAAGGACTATTACCGCACTTGCGATGTATGATAAAGAGTTGGAAAACTGTCCAGAAGAGATGAAATTCCATTAGCACCACATATGACCCTACAAGCATTTGAGAAATGGGCCATTGACTTCGTAGGACCTATAAACCCACCAGGTAAGCGCATAGGAGAAAGGTACATAATTAGTGCGACAAAGTACTTGACTAGATGGGCTGAAACAAGAGCAGTTAAAGACTGTAGTGCAACTACACCTGTGTGCTTCATATTTTATGACATCATAACGAGGTTTGGATGCCCAAAGATCCTTATGAGTGATCAATGCACACATTTCATAAATAAAATAGTTGAAGACCTGACTGAGGAATTTGCATTCCACCATTAGAAGAGCACACCTTACCATTCATAAGCAAATGGGACAGTGGAAGCATTCAATAAGATCTTGGAAACAACACGGACGAAGATTTGCAGTGTGAACATGGATGACTGGGATTTAAGAGTACCGACAGTACTATGGGCCTATAGAACCACTTGCAAGAAGCTAACAATGAAGACCCCTTTTAAGTTGGTATATGGTCTCGAAGTCGTTGTCCCAATAGAATTTTTGGTACCAAGACTAAGAATTGTTGCCTTTACAAATATGGATGAAACTGGCGCTGTTCAAGAGAGGCTTGCACAATTGGTCGAACTAGAGGAAGATAGATTTGTTGTAGGATTTCATCAGCAGGTACAGAAAGAAAGAGAGAAGGCCTACCATGATAGACACATCAAGAATAAGGCATTTAAAGAAGGCGATATAGTAATGGTATATGACAGTAAGTTCATCAAACATCTTGGGAAGTTCAGAACACATTGGATCAGGCCATATGAGATTTCCTATGTTACAAAAGTAGGAGTTGCACAGTTGAAGAATTTGAATGGAGAATGGAAGGAAGGATTAGTGAATGGGAGTTGATCAAAGTTGTACTATGACAACCAGCTGCCTTGTAGCTCTTAGTAAAATCATAAGGAAAAAGGGTTGAGGTACCAGGTGCAGTTGAAATTGGGTACCAGAAATAGAAAAGACGGTCTGCACAAGGAAGGAGAGGAGGGATTTAGCAGAAAGCAGAGGCTACACTGCACAATCTGAATTTGAAATAAAGCAGAAGGATCAGATCTGAAGTGCCTCGGGATGAGTCATAGGTGAGTGTTGGGGGCCTGTTGGCCCTTGGTTACAGAAGTAAACGAAGGTCAAGGAAGAAAAGGCGAACGATGAACTACGCTTAAGACACTGTGACTGTTATTGGTTCGAAGTGAACAAAAGAGAAGAAAGCACAAAGCGAAGTAAAAGGAATCAAGTAGTTGGACAAGGATATCGAGGATGATAGATCAACAAGGAAGAAGGATCGTGGAAAACTCAGCAAGCGAAAAAATCCACCTTTGGATGATTTGGAGCACCTTGCAAGAAGGAAGGAAAGACAGGTTGGAGAAGCCCTGAAAACGCGGGTCAAGTTGACCTAGGGTTTTAGACACCTAGGGTTTTGGTATCTCGGGTTTTAACACCTAGGTTTCGGCCTAAAGATGTCGGTGAGTGATTGTAATGTATAAATAACGGTCAAGAGGACCTGGGATGGGTTATTGTCATTATTGTTACTATTGTTGGTGTTGTGATTGTTTTTGTGTGATATAGTGAGTAACATTGTGTGAGAGAGAAGTGTTCAGTACGAGATCCTTCTATATTGTAAGATCTTCAGCTAGGTGTGAAGATCAACCATGCATCTGGGTGCGTAGGGAGGGGAGAGATAGAGAGAAGAAGAAAGAGGATCTGCTAGCTAAGAGTGCAGAAAAGAATTGTATTCTTCGTCTTAATACATTATAAACCACAGTTCTGTGGACGTAGCCCTAGAGAGAGGGTGAACCATGTATACCTTGTCTTGTGTGTGTGATTGATGCTATGTTATTTTGCCTTTGATATACTGTTATTGCGTTACTATGTTAGATATGATGGGTAGTTGTCAGAAGTCAGAGATAAGTTGGTAAGTGATATATAAATGGTTGTATTATTCTGGTATTAGATCCACTTGATATTCCACTTGGTTGTAGACATCCCTGTCAAGTTGACCTAGGGTTTTAGAAACCTAGGGTTTTGGTATCTAGGTTTTTGACACCTAGGTTTTGGCCTAAGGATGTCGGTGAGTGATTTTAATGTATAAATAGAAGTTAAGAGGACCTAGGATGGGTTGTCGTTATTGTTACTATTGTTGGTGTTGTGATTGTTGTTGTGTGATTGAGTGAGTAACATTGTGTGAGAGAGAAGTTCTAAGTATGAGAGCCTTCTTTATTGTAATATCTTCAGCTGGGTGCGAAGATCAACCCTACAACTGGGTGCACATGCAGGGGAGAGCTAAAGAGGAGAAGAAAGAAGATCCGCTAGCCAAGAGCACAGACAAGAACTATATGCTTCGTCTTAATACATTATAAAGAACAATTATGTGGATGTATCCCTAGAGAGAGGGTGAACCACGTATATCTTGTCTTGTGTGTGTGATTGATGCTATGTTCTTTTGCCCTTGATATATTGTTATTGCATTACTTTGTTAGATTTGATAGGCAGCTGTGCGAAGTAAGAGATAAGTTGGTAAGTGATATATAAATGGTTGTATTGTTCTGGTATTAGATCCACTTGATATTCCCCTTGGTTGTAGACATCCCTGTCCTACAACCCCCCCATACCTGCTTCGGGTGAGACTACATCTGCTTCGCAGGTGTAGCCAAACGGGCCAGTATTTAGGGCTTGTTGGTGGGCTCTTGGAGCTGAACCTTCGGTCTGCCCCTGTGCCAACAAATGGTTTCGTTGTCGGGACAAGAGTCTTCTTCAGGGAATGTCAAGGTGGTTCCCATCAAAGGCATATATTCAAAAGTGGATAGAGGATCAAAAAAAGGACTTCGCTGAAGCCTAGAACAAGAACTCTAATCTTAGTGTAGAGGATTGGTTAGGAAGATATATCTTTACTGATATACACGGAATTTTATTTGGAGGAATCCATTGGGAGCTATACGAGTGGTTAGCTAGGTTAGTATATACCCTATTTGAGATTAGATCTAGGCCACCTGTGGTCTGGATGTCAATGCTAATCAAGAAGGTCAAGAGAGTTTATAACCCCGTGTCACGAGCAGTGGATCACCGGTTTCATAGTACCATTGGAGGGTACATCACAGAGTTTGTTGTTGATAGAGTAGAGTCATATAGCCAAGCCAAGAGATATTTCTACAAGGGACCCAGAGGAAACTTTTTACATTTTTTGTAGTCGAGGATCAAGATGCTATTACATGAGAAGAAAATCTTGAAGATACAGTATATTGGTCGGTTCTGGAAAATCTAATGTTTAGGAATTTAGACAGCAACAACGACACAAAGGCTGGACATACACGTAGTGGGAGAGAGTTCAGAAAAGTTCACCTTGTGAATCTATTTAAGCAGAACTATGGGGATGAGGGTTTCTATAGTGGAGAAGAGGAAGATTTGATTGACAAAGAGCATTCAGAACCTGCTAAGGCAGAGGAAGGGAAAGTTGAAGACCCTCGCCAGGAAGAGCCAGAAACTTCAAGAACTGCACAGACTACTGAAGTAAGTATTATTATCCCTCCTGTTTATTTAGTAGAATTAAGCAATCAGAGTAATCCAAGACAATAGAGAATTTAGAGCACTGTCACTAGTAGTCCACCACATACTTAGTCAAGAACCTCAGGAAGATCTATGGCAGATGAGATGAGGATCCCTATTTTTAGGGGAGATGGGTCTGAAGACCCTGATCAACACTGGTTCCTATGTGAAGCCATATGGAATATTAAAAATGTCACCGACAATGTTGTTAAAATAACTTAGTTTAGTACTACCCTAAGGGATGACGCACTGATCTGGTACATGAAGCTTGTCCAAGGACTTGTATAGCCTAAGCCACTGAATGAGATCATTAATGTGTTGATTGTAGAGTTCAAGAAACCCAAGTCAGAGTCACAATGTATTACAAAGGTGAAAGAGATCAAGCAGAAGGTAGCTAAACCTGTTTGGGAATTCGATCATAGATTCAATACCTTAACTAGCCGATTGACTTTTTAGATCCCAGATGAGCACAACAAAGAATGTTTTATTGCTTCCCTCTTGCCACACATTAGAGTTCCTCTGATGAAACAAAAGATTTCTTCATAGGATGAGGAACTGAAGGTCACCATGAAGTTAGAATCAACCCCTATGGGAGAATCCATCTCAGGTATGAGTCAGATCTTCAGTCAACTAACTAGTTTGTCTCTGTAGGTCGAAGATATGAAGAAAGACAAGAGAAAAGATAAAATAGAAGACATATGGTGTGTTATATGCAAATCAGAAGGCCATGACAAGGAGAACTGACCCCTATTTCATGAATACTTCGCCTCTGGAGCTACGATCCCTTTGAAGCAAGTCACCTTACCCTAGTGTGAGGTATGTCGAAATAGTCATCGCCCTGGTGAGTGCTATTACATGAAAAAATATTTTTAGACACCCACAAATTTATATTGCACGTTATGTAAGTCCATGGAGCATGATGATAGAGATTGTAGGGATTATGACCTCATGCACAAAAGGTCAAGAGACATATATAAAATTCAAGGCAAAGTACAAAAAGAAGGAAACACTACCCAATACAACTCCCCTAGGAGAGGAAACTTCAATCCTCACGGTGGATTCAGAGGACGAGGACGAGAAGGAGGAATGGGTCAAGGCTAAGGAAAAATCATTTGTTACAACTACGCACAACTAGGACACCACACAAGGGACTGTCAGAACCCTTGCACAACTTGTAGCTACTGCAACTCGTTTGAACATGTCATAGAAGATTGTCCTATGTTGGTAGCTAAGCTTCAGGAGAGACGAGGACCTTAGCAGAACCTGCAAGTGCAACTGATATATGATGAAACTCATGGAGAAGACCCTAGAGTTGTTTTTATAACTAGAGAAGGCATTGTTACAGGAGAAGACAGGCTGACCCTAGGGAAGACTACAAAAGGCTCAGGATTCAGGAAAGCTACAAAGAAGACCCAAATTTTTTATGCAAAGAAAGAAAGACAAGTTTTCGAGGAGGAAAGAAAAGAGTTCAAAGGAGATAAAGGATCTTCATCAAATACACGCCCAAAAGTGAGAGAATATGGAATGCCTCAGGCATTTGATCATTTTTCTTCACCAAGAGAAGGAAAAGAGGTAAGCAAGCTCATGGAATTTCTATATACATGTATTAAGTTGATTCAGGATGAGAGCACTATACAAGAACTACAAAATTTAATCAGACAGTATGAGCTAGGAAAGATAGACCCCTTACCAAATAGGGAAGTACACCAAATAGCTAAATAGAGAAGGAAAAATAAGGAATTACACTTGAATGCTCTAATAGTAGAATATGATATAGACTATGTATTCCTCGACTTAGGGTTGGAGGTCAATGTCATGATGAAGAAAACCTGGGCACTAATGGGAAAACCCAAGTCGATGTATTCGCCTATTAGGCTTAGGATGGCTAACCAACAGGAAGTAAGCCCCTTTGGAAGATTGGAACATGTCCCTGTGGAAATTGACAGAGTAAGAACATTTGCATATTTTGAGGTAATTGAGATAGTTGATGACAACTATCCTTACCCTGCACAGTTAGGAATTGATTGGGCTTTCAATAACTCCACTGTGATTGATTTAAATAAAATATGTATGAATTTTGAAAGAGATGGCCTTAGGTTCATTGCGTCTTTAGATCTAGATGAAGGTCAATGATACACAGAGCCCATCAAAGAGGAATACTGCATATAAGAGATGGAAAACATATACAAACTAACAGTCAGACAAAAATATTACATTAATCCTACAACCGGTGGAAACCTAAGATAGTGAAGTGACAATGCATGTTCATCAGATTCAAAAGAAGCACTAGAGAATTGACAGAAAAAATGTATGAAGTATCTACAAGGAGATATTCTAGATTAACAAGAGAATTTCACTGGATCGACACAACAGTAAGTAACTTGCCCACTTTTGATGGTCTGAATCCTATAGAACCCTTCTTGTCGGAATTTGAAGAAAGTGTACCAACACAACAGAGATTGTTGGCAATGGATAAGGCCTTGAAAGAAACAACAGTGAGATGGTGGGGGACACACAAAAACAACATTGCAGAATGGGTACAATGTCGTACCCTAATGACTATGTGGTTTGCAGCACAAGTAGAAGGCTGCGAAGTTTGATACACAGGTCGAAGTTGCCCAAAGGACCATGTGCAAATTTGTGAGGAATCCTGGAGAACCATTTGTCAAGAGAAGTGGGTGCACAAATTAATTAATACACTAGACACGACACCTATCAACTGATACCTTCAAGCATAGTTGTGCCTCATCACTACAGATTGGGAAGGTATGACTTAGAATTTTGTAACTACCTTCTTATTTGAAAGTCAATTTCCTTCAGTAGATCAAGAATTACATATTGTCAGACATAAAGTATTTGAGGAGCCTCTAGCCTCCCTTTAGATCAAAAAAAGGATGAATGGACTACACCTCTCCAGAAACTGCAAGGCTTTTACAACATCAATGATGGTGAGGACGATGAACCTAGGAAGGTGAACATCGCTGAAATAGAAGGTCAAAGAGATGTGGAAGGACAAGGAGTTGAGCTACCATTCATTTGACATCCAATCAACATTAGGAAAGTCAATATTGGAACAGATCAGACACTGAAGCTTCCAAATGTTGGAGATTACTGGGATGCTCCTACTATTGACAAAATAACATAATTACTGCATGAATATCAGGACTTGTTTCCAACCAACTTCATTGATACGAAGGGCATTAAAGGGCCTATATGAGAGACGAGGATCCCTTTGAAACCAGATGCAAGAACAGTCAAGCAGAGACCCTATAGATTAAACCCTAAGTATAACGAGAAAGTGAAGATTGAGCTCGACAGAATGCTGGAAGGGATTATAGAACCTGTGGAAGAGTCCAAGTGGAGTAGACCTATGGTGGTACAGGACAAGAAAATAGGAGAGATCAAGATCTGTGTAGATCTCATGAATGTGAATGATGCTTGTTTGCATGACCCCTTCCCTACACCATTCACTGATGAAGTGTGAGATAATGTGGGAGGCCAGGAAGTATATTCTTTTATAGATGGATTTGCAGGATACCATTAGATCCAGATTGCCAAGGAAGATCGCCACAATGCCACATTTGAAAAAGAATGGGGATCCTACCAGTATACAATGATTCCATTTGGATTGAAGAATTTTGCAACCATATTTTTCAGGGTGGTGGTCGAAGCATTCAAGGAATTTCTGCATAAATTTCTAGAAGCATATTTTGATGATTGGACTGTTTTTAGTTTATTGAAAAATCATATTGAATGTCTAAGGCTAATGTTGGACAAATGTAGGCAGTGTCAAATTGAGTTGAATTTGAAGAAATGCATCTTATTTTCACCATTTGGAGTGTTTTTAGGTCATATTGTATGCAAGCAGTGATTGTTGGTAGACCCATCTAAAATTTCCATTATAGTTGATCTGCCACACCCTTCTTCAGTTAAACAACTGCACACTGTGCTGGCACATACTGGATATTATAGGAATTTCATTAAAGGATACGCCTAGATTACAACACCCATGGAAAATATTTTTAGTAAAGACTGTCGGTTTAGTTGGACAGAAGAATGCCAGCAGAGCTTCGACACTCTAAAACAAAAAATGGTTACTACGCCCATTCTGGTTTTCCCAGATTGGAGCAAGGGATTTCACGTGCATGTCAATGCATCTTCCATTGCATTGGGAGTTGTGTTAGCACAACCTGGTGAAGGAGATATTGACCATATATTAGATTTTGATAGCAGAAAACTATCTACAGCTGAGATTAATTACACCACCACTGAGAGAGAGGGATTAGCTATGGTATATGCACTGTAGAAATTTCATCACTACTTATTGGGAGGACACTTTAAAGTGTTTACTGATGACTCTGTGCTCAAATACCTAGTCAACAAGCCAGTGTTGGGGGGGACAATATGTATATGGCTTTTGTTATTTCAAGAATATGATTTTGATATTGTAGTCAAGCTAGGAAGGATGAACAAAGATACTAACCACTTGTCAAGGTTGGAACATGGCGAAGAGCCGACCAGTTTGGAGGATACACTGCCTGATGCACAGTTATTGGCCATTAGAAATATTGATGACCACTTTGCAGAGATAGCCCAGTTCCTGTCAACAGGAATGACACCTAGTGAGTATACAATTCCCCAGAAGAAACAACTAGTAGTGCGTGCAGTAGACTTCTCAATTATAGCTGGACAACCATACAAAATGGGACATGATAAAATGCTGAGAAGATGTGTTATGGAGTTAGAGCAACCATTGATCCTTGCAGAATCTCATGAGGGCATCGTAGGAGGACATTACGCTGGGAAAGCAACTATACAAAAGGTTCTTAGAGCTAGCCTTTGGTGGCCTACCTTACACAAAGATGCCAAGGACTATTACCACACTTGCGATGTATGATAAAGAGTTGGAAAACTGTCCAGAAGAGATGAAATTCCATTAGCACCACATATGAACCTACAAGCATTTGAGAAATGGGCCATTGACTTCGTAGGACCTATAAACCCACCAGGTAAGCGCATAGAAGAAAGGTACATAATTAGTGCGACAAAGTACTTGACTAGATGGGATAAAACAAGAGCACTTAAGGACTGTAGTGCAACTACACCTGCGCGCTTCATATTTGATGAAATCATAACAAGGTTTGGATGCCCAAAGATCCTTATGAGTGATCAACGCACACATTTCATAAATAAAACAGTTGAATCCCTGACTGAGGAATTTGCATTCCACCATTAGAAGAGCAAACCTTACCATCCACAAGCAAATGGGACAGTGGAAGAATTCAATAAGATCTTGGAAACAACATTGACGAAGATTTGCAGTGTGAACATGGATGACTGGGATTTAAGAGTACTGACAGTACTATGGCCCTATAGAACCACTTGCAAGAAGCTAACAATGAAGACCCTTTTTAAGTTGGTATATGGTCTCGAAGTCGTTGTCCCAATAGAATTTTTGGTACCAAGAATAAGAATTGTTTCCTTCACAGATATGGATGACACTGGCACTGTTCAAGAGAGGCTTGCACAATTGGTCGAACTGGAGGAAGATAGATTTGTTGTAGGATTTCATCAGCAGGTACAGAAAGAAAGAGATAAGGCCTACCATGACAGACACATCAAGAATAAGGCATTTAAACAATGTGATATAGTAATGGTATATGACAGTAAGTTCATCAAACATCCTGGGAAGTTCAGAACACATTGGATCAGGCCATATGAGATTGCCTATGTTACAAAAGCAGGAGTTGCGTAGTTGAAGAATTTGAATGGAGAATGGAAGGAAGGATTAGTGAATGGGATTTGATCAAAGTTGTACTATGACAACCAGCTTCCTTGTAGCTCTTAGTAAAAGCAGAAGGAAAAGGGTTGAGGTACCAGGTGCAGTTGAAATTGGGTACCAGAAATAGAAAAGATGGTCTGCACAAGGAAGGAGGGGAGGGATAGAGTAGAAAGCATTGGCTACACTGCACAGTTTGAAGTTGAAATAAAACAGAAGGATCAGATCTAAAGTTCCTCAGGATGAGTCATAGGTGAGTGTTGGGGGCCTGTTGGCCCTTGGTTACAGAAGTAAATGAAGGTCAAGGAAGAAAAGGAGAAAGATGAACTACGTAGAAGACACTGTGACTGTTATTGGGTCGAAGTGAACAAAAGAGAAGAAAGCAGAGAGCGAAGTAAAAGGAAGCAAGTAGTTGGACAAGGATATCGAGGATGACAGATCAATAAGGAAGAAGGATCGTGGAAAACTCAACAAGCGAAAAAATCCACCTTTGGATGCTTTGGAGCACCTTGCAAAAAGGAAGGAAAGAAAGGCTGGAGAAGACCTGGAAACGCGGGTCAAGTTGACCTAGGGTTTTAGACACCTAGGGTTTTGGTATCTAGGGTTTTAACACCTAGTTTTCAGCCTAAAGATGTCAATGAGTGATTGTAATGTATAAATAAAGGTCAAGAGGACCTAGGATGGGTTATTGTCATTATTGTTACTATTGTTGGTGTTATGATTGTTTTTGTTTGATCGAGTGAGTAACATTGTGTGAGAGAGAAGTGTTGAGCATGAGATCCTTCTATATTGTAAGATCTTCAACTAGGAGTGAAGATCAACCATGCAGCTGGGTGCGTAGGGAGGGGAGAGATAGAGAGAAGAAGAAAGAAGATCTGCTACCTAAGAGTGCAGAAAAGAACTGTATTCTTTGTCTTAATACATTATAAACCACATTTCTATGGATGTAGCCCTAGAGAGAGGGTGAACCATGTATATCTTGTCTTGTGTGTATGATTGATGCTATGTTCTTTTGCCTTTGATATAGTGTTATTGCCTTACTATGTTAGATATGATAGGCAGTTGTGAGAAGTAAGAGATAAGTTGGTAAGTGATATATAAATGGTTGTATTATTCTGGTATTAGATCCACTTGATACTCCCCTTGGTTGTAGACATGCCTGTCCTACAACCCCCCCATAGCTGCTTCGGGTGAGACTGCATCTGCGTCACAAGTGTAGCTAAAAGGTATAGTAGTTAGGGCTTGTTCGTGTACTCTTGAAGCTGAACCATGGGTCAACCCCTGTGCCAACAGGTGTTCTCAACAACCCACTGGGGTTCACTGTCCCAAAGTTGGAGCCAGTTGTTGACAAAAAATTGGTCATCTCTATTTTCCTACTCTTGAAATAATAACAAAAAATAAATTTTCAGAAGAATAAAATTTATGAACTATTATAAGCTCATGGTGAATTCCTCAGTCTCAGATTTGTCATACATTTTTCAAAATCAAAATCTGACTCTGTATGCCTAAGATATTCAATATTTCATCCAGAAGTTCGATGGAAAGATTACAAAAATAACTTTGAAGAGTTTTTATAAGTGTCATTTTCTCCTTTCCATTTTCAAAATTTTGACTAAGTACTCTCCTCACTTAGTCATTTTCTCACCTTCCATCTCCACACTTAACCTCTCCTCCCCTTTCACTTACTCTCTCCCTTCACCTCTCTTCATATTCTCATTCCATACATAGCCATTTTCCCATTTTCTCATTACTCTCATTTTCTCCTTACTACTCTCCATACTTAACCATTTTTCCATTTTCACCTTTCCCCTCCTCTCCTTTCCATACTTAACCATTTTCTCTCTTCCATTCAACTCTCCTACTACATTTTCCAAAATTAGCCATTTTTCCCTCTTTCATTCCTTATTCTCCTTTCATTACTTAGCCATTCCCATGTTCACATTCATTTTCCCTATTCTTTTATTTTCTTTTTCCATTTTCATTTACATTATCTCATTTTCCATTTTATTTTTCTCATTTCCCTTTTCCTTTTTCCTTTTCCATATTTCAAGTAATTATTTTTATATTTCATTTTTATTTTCCATATTTTCCATAGTTCACGTGATTTCTATTACTCTCCCCTCTCCAACACTTAGTAAAATTTATGACTTACCTTACCACGGGTTGGTGACTTACAATGGGTTAGTGATATTTCTTAAGACTATACCTCATATTCGTGACCCTCACAATGCATCTTTGACTTCAACCACCCTTATTATGTATTTATACTTATAATTTCCACTAACTCTTTTTACTACCTTTTACTATGTAAGTTTTCTTAAGACTATTCCTCATCTTCACGACCCTTACAATGCACCTTGTGGGTTGGTTCATAGGTTAGCATGCTGGTGATTTCTAAGACTCTTACCTACCTCCATAACCCACCATATTATTTTAATAATATTTCTTTTATCCTAAGTTTTTGGGCACATCTACAAGTGACACATGGTAGCCCACAATTGGTGACACATGGCATGTTATTATTGGTGACAAGTGGTAGTTGATGTTGACTTATCACTAAACGAAATGTAGAATGCAAAATCATGTCAACTAGGAGATTACGAGGATGCTACTGAGTGTTGAATGGGCATGGGTGGAGGATGAATGGTTGGACAAAGTATTAATTAATTAATTAATTTCCTAAGGGGTCATATTCTCAAGTCTTTATAGTCTTCTCATTTCTCACATGAAGTATATATTACACTTTTCATTATATATCATAAATATTCCAATATCCCAACATATGTGGGATATGCATTATGAATAAAAATCAATTTTTTCAAAAGAAGAGGTGAAATAAGATCAAGGGTCAAGATTGAACCTTGAAATTAATTAACGGTGGTCGAGTCTTCAACTTCCCGAGCTGATATCTTGATCTCCCGATCTCTGTTTCACGTAAAATTTACCTCGTTGGAAAGGTATTTCAACATGGAAGATGATGGAATACATATTAATATCTGAAATTTACCATGATTTTCTCGAAACTTAAAAGAAAAATCATAAATATTTTCATTCTATGATGATAAATTTGCTTGACACCTCGACTTCACAAGGTCATATATTGAGATCCATGATTCAAAATTTCACCTAGGAGGAATCGTTGGAAATACAAGATGATGAATATCTCATAAAAATTGTTTTCCATGACTAAAAATTTAAATATCACATCCAAAAAATCAAAACACAGTCCTCTCTATAGAGGGGCAATTATTTATTTTTTTCAAAATAAAAGTTTATTAATTTCTTTTTATCAAAAGACGAAAAGGGGACACTTCAAGATGCGGATGTTAATTATGTGAATTAATTAAGGATACTTATTTGAAGAATTAATAAAGTGGTATTTCCAAGAAATAGAAATCCCTAAATACTCAAGGAGTTAGAAGAACCAGTTTTAAAAGGAAAGAAAGGGAATCATCAAAGGGTTAGAAGAGCATGGGAAAATGATCATAAGAAGAAGGTACATACATCAATATATAATGAAGCTTCTAATAAACGAAAAGAGATATCCATATTCTCCACTCTTTTTCTTCTTATACACTATTTTCTCAAGGATTTATGCTTGAAACTTTGAATTGAGCACAAGACTGAGATTCTTGAGTGTTCCTCTTGTATTCTTCAAAAGACTTTTCTTATATGATCATGGAGTATTCACAACCATGTATATGATTGTCAAATATTTTGTGTATTGTTGAATATATTTCATGAATAAAACTCCACAAAGAATTACTTCGGGGCATGACTTCAATGATGTTTCATATCTTGAGATTTCTGAGTGTGATATGTTTGAAGTATGTTTATCAAATTCTCTTCTATTTTAATTGCAATACTCTTTTAAAATTATTTAAGATGATTATGACTATTCTCTCCTATTTCTTGTGAGAAGATATGGATATATCCACTATTCCTATGTGATTAAGAGGGTTGTATATATGATGCTAAGTACAAAACATATTATGATATTGAAGCCTTCCTTCAATCTTTTCTTATTGTAAAGAAAATTTCTTGTTGCACATAAGGAACATATCAGTTTGTTAAAGAACCATCCCATGTATAAATTAAAGCAATAAAGATTTTGGATTTGTTGTCTAAGCATTCTTCCTAATCCAAGATATCCAAGATATATATTTTAGCCAAAGAGGAGTACCACCTCTATAAAAACACAGGGGGATTCATATCCTTGTGAGGTTGTTGTTTCGGTCTTAACAAATCCAAACATCAATAATTATGTGTGTACATAATTCAAGAAGATAAATATAGAGAGAATAAAATGATAAATATTGACTATTGTATTTCCATATATGACTACTTATTGATATATCCATTTATATCAGTGTGTTTGAACTAATTTAAATAAGGACTTGAGGAGGGCAGAGGGTGGATGGAATTGTAAAGTGTGAGGGGAATTAGGGTTGATTCTTGGAATTCCCCCACCCCACCCCACCCCTTATCCTCCCCTCCCTTCCCCTCCTCCCCCTTCCCTATTTCCCTCTCATTTTCACCCAACCTCTCCCTCACCCCCTTTCCCTCCCCTACTATCCCTATGCTCCTTCCCTTCCCCCTACGCCCTCCCTCCTTTCACAAGCCATTTCATACTGCCCTCCTCCTTTGAGTGGAAACTTTCCAAAGCATTATCAAAGGCTTTTGATTGATATCCTATAGTGAAAGGAGGGAGGGCGTAGGGGGNACCCAACCTCTCCCTCACCCCCTTTCCCTCCCCTACTATCCCTATGCTCCTTCCCTTCCCCCTACGCCCTCCCTCCTTTCACAAGCCATTTCATACTGCCCTCCTCCTTTGAGTGGAAACTTTCCAAAGCATTATCAAAGGCTTTTGATTGATATCCTATAGTGACCCGAGATTACTCTTCCTCTAGACACCTATTTCCTTTCAACACATGGCTAAATCTTGATGAATTTCTTGATATTAGTATTGGCTTATGGCATAGAAGAAACAATGATTTTTTATGAGTTGGAAATATCTACATTGTGATAGATCGTTCTCTGATAGATGTGGTCCTTTGTAAGCCACCTCTTTCAAGCTTATATATAAGAATTGAGAGAAGTTAGTTCAATTTAAACATTGCTTTAGTTGGTGGAGTCTCGACATCAATTGCCAGAAGATGCATGCTATATATATTATCTTGTAATCTATTAATCAAGATAATTTCATGACAGAGAGCGGAGTGGCGGATTTGTTGTCAACATATGTGGAACCATCCTATAAGATTCTGATAGATGAAGAGGTTGTCCTTACCTATTGACTCACCATGCATAAATTGATTGCTAATAATCAGTGTGATAGTGCTAGTGTTGGCATTGATAAACTGTGATTTTAAATTTTCTATGTAATGATCCATGGGAGCTCCAACAGAATGAAATGATGTCATCCATGAGAGTGCTACCATTTTCCATTTAGTAGTTTTTTACACTTTTTAGACTATATATATATTTTTTTATAATGTATAAATTGGTGTATATAGTTTGTAATATTATATGGGCATAGGTGATTAGTTTCCTTTAGTTATATAGGCTTGTTTTATGTTGATTGTTAAATAGTCCTCAAGTCTATACTATGACTAGTAATGTGGTTATGGTAAAAAAGCTATTGTCAAAATTTCATTATTCAAATAAATTTGTAGTCCAAGATATTAATAAAGTATTTGAGTATCATCTTATTAGTCAAAGTAAATCATCTCTTTGTAAGAATGCATTTTTGGATGAACCCAACTTCCAACTTAATGTGTATATTCAATATGTGGGAGGGGGGTGTTTTTTCATAAAAGCAACATGGAATTTGACTTAGCCAATTGATATAAGTAACATATGAGGTTAGAGGAAATGGAGGAAGGAAGCCAATCATGATTTTGACTTCATCACTAACTAGAAGATTGTTATTATTCTATAACAACAAAACAAAGAGCCAAAAAGAATACCAATATGAAACCCTAATATCAAGTATTATAGATCAAGATCAAGTATGTTTTGTAGGAATTTGTAGCAACATGTGGGGGTTCATTTGGGTAGTGTAAGGCTCTCTTAGTGATCAGGGGATCAAATTTTGCTCAAAAATTAAAAGTGCTCAGAATCACTTCAAATCAAACAAGAGCGTAGGCATCGTTGTTACAAACCCAACGCAACTCATTTGGGTTCAAACGGACGTTGGGAGAGAGAGATATCACGTTCTGTTCAAATTTACAAACATGCAAAAAAAAGGGTTGTTGACTGTACAGTCCGTACAGTCCGTACGGACGCTAATGTGGCAGGTTGTACGACACGTGGCGGGTCATATGAAATGTGGCAGGCCATACGACACCTGGAAGACAGGCATTCAGACAGTTGGCAGGTGACTTGGCATGTTTGGCAGCAAACGGAACAACGACACGTGGCCTAGTTAATGGTCGCCACGTGTCATCCATTATTTGGTTTAAAACTTATGTCCTTGGCTGGAGTCAACCCCGCGACCTCCAAGCAAGGGCAAAGACTTGGAAAAGAGCCACCAACCGACGCACCACCATTTGTTACTTATTATATATATGGCAAGGAATGTATATAAGGTTGAATATGCGGGTGGTTTGGGCCGCGACCGGGCCAGGGATTAGCCCCAGCCCTTGGTCGCGTGTTATATAACATATAACCCACAGCTATATTGTATGGGCATGCACGCACTGTTAATTTTTGTTCCAACGATTATTTCAACGACCCGCCATTTGGCCTTTGACCATTGGCTTATGTAATGGGAGCCCATGTTTATGCTAGCGCGTGGTCGCATGGATCATATGATCTGGCCCTTGACGGTTAGGGGCTAGGTGCGCACGTAACTGTCCTAAAGTTTGCACAGTTCATGTGGTTGCATCCGGTGCTAGGATTTTACGCTTAAATATGCATGTGGGCTAGATTGAGTGATGGGAGGTGCATTTTGTAGATGTAGAAACAACAAGCTTGAAGGGGGGACTTCTAGGAAGCCAATCTTCTTCAATTTTTGGCCAAACAAGGTGCCGAAAAAGCCCAACTAGGGGTTTTTGGATGTTCTAAAGCCATTGGAGCAGTCTATTTGGCATTTTGAGCATTGTAAAGCACATTTTTGAGCACTTTGAGCAAATAATACAAATGATCCATTGGAAGCTGGACCAGGAGATGTAGCCCAAGAGAGGAGTGAACTCCTTTATCATTTTCTGTGTTATGTGTTTTTTGTTCATCGATTATGCTGCTATTTATATGCATCTTGAATGAGTAAATCCTATTAAAAGTTGTGTTGCAAAGATGATCCATTTTCATTTTTAACACATAAAATTTTACTTGCAAATATTTTCAAGAATATAAGTCTTCTTCATTTTTAGATCAAGTTGGTATCAGAGCATAGGTTTTTGAAGACTTGATTATTTGCAAGTGTTTTGTTTTCTGATGCTCACAAGGTTGAAACTCACAAGAGGAGAAGGTCAACTTGTAGAGCCAAGTTCTCATCCTTCAAGGAGGAAGCATATACCATCA
>JASDQU010173607.1:1407-14386 GCA_032191745.1 Picea mariana | reverse complement strand
TCATGTGGTGAAGGTGGAAGGGAGGAGCAAGGAAGTATTCATATCCTTGTCTAAGTAAAGTGTGAAAATAAGGGAGTTGGTGCTTCCTACAGTTGATGCCCTAAAACAACAAAGTTGGTGCTTTCTAGGGTTGGTTCCCTAAAACAAAGGGAGTTGGTGCTTCCTAGGGTTGGTTCCCTAAAAAAAATGGAGGTGGTTCTTCCTAGGTTGGTGCCCTAAAATAAGGGAGTTGTTACTTCCTAGGGTTGGTGCCCTGAAGAAGGGGATTTGTCTCCAAGAGTTGGTGCTCTAAATAGGATTGGTGTCTTTCACAAACACAAGATTATTCTTTATAAACATTGTAATGCTTGTTGAAGTATGCTTATATAATTGATTGTTTAAATATAAATTCCATTGTTGATATATAGTGATGATAATTAGATTAACAAATTAATTACTAATTCTTTAAAAAGGTAATAGTGATTCACCCCCCCTCTCAGTGTTTCCAACAACAACTTGTTAACTTCTGATGCAACTCGTTAACTTATGTTTACAATTACTTTAACATGAAACCAATATGCATCTTGTTAACTTATGTTTACAACTCCTCTACCTTGACATGAAACTTGTTTATTTCATGTTCAAGGGTTGACATCAATGACAACCAATATTTCAACAATTCAATGACAACCAATCTTTCAAAAAATAATCTTTCAATAATTAATATTTCAACAATCGGTCTTTCAACAATTAATTTTTCAACAATCTCCCCCTTTGGCATTGATGGAAACACTTAGGCACAACACTTCTCACGCTCATTCTGGCTCCCCATTTCTTCATGCCTCTTCTCTTTGTTTCCATGCCTTTGTTTTTCTCTCCCCCTTTGACATCAATGGAAAAGGGTGACTTCTCTTTGGGGATGGTTCCCTTGTGTGTAAGCCTTTGATATCTATTGATGTTTCTCTTCATGGTGCTGCCTCGTGTAAATATTTGATAAAAGGTATTCAAAAATCATTCAAGTATTTCATTATTACTCCTTCTCTCCCCCTATCTTATTGTTCCAATTTCCACGTAGATCATTGTGGGGATGAAAATACTCCTATTTTTTTGTCAAAGATACTCAAAAGTATCCCTCGGAAGAGGTTTGGTGAAGATATCTGAAATCTTTTCTTTTGTCCCAACATAATCTACCTTTATGTTCTTCTTTGTAACCTATTCCCTTAGAAAGTGAAACTTGATCGGAATGTTTTTTGTCTTGGAATGCATCATTGGATTCTTAGAGATACTTATAACACTGATATTATCACATAATATTGGAATAGACTCGTCATATTCCACTTATATGTCCTATAAATTTTGATTCATCTAGAAAATTTTTGTACAACATGTTGTTTTTTCAATATACTATGCTTCTGTTATGGACAATGATACTGAAGATTGTTTCTTTCTCAACCAGGATACCAGAAAATCACCCAAGTAGAAGGC
The DNA here is from genome assembly GCA_032191745.1 of Picea mariana. Classification (NCBI taxonomy): domain Eukaryota; kingdom Viridiplantae; phylum Streptophyta; class Pinopsida; order Pinales; family Pinaceae; genus Picea; species Picea mariana. The sequence continues at coordinate 12,922 of JASDQU010173607.1, read as the reverse complement.
CACTCCACTTTTACTTCTTCTATCATCAACACTTCCTCCCTAATATGAATCTATGTATGCAACTAGATATAGATCATTCCCTTTTGGATACCATAATACATAGTCTTATGTTGCTTTGAGATATTAGAATATTCTCTTTACTGCCATAACATGTGTTTCCTTTGGTGCTTCTTGAAATCTTGCAACATGTCCAACTGCTTGCATCACATCTGATCTTGATGTTGTCACATAGAGTAAATTTCCAATCATTGATCTGTAGAGTCTCTGATATACATCCTTGGATTCATTTTCTTTTCTCAATTTGAAGCTAGCTTGCATGGGAGTACTTACAGGCTTGCAATCTACCATTCTAAACTTCTTTAGCATTTCTTTTATATACTTGGTCTAGGAGAAGAAAATACCTTTGTCTTGCTGACATATGTGGAGTCCCAAAAAGAAATACAACTCACCAAGTAATGACATTTTGAATTCATTATGCATGTCTATATCAAATTTATGACTCATCATGTCATCATCACTTCCAAAAATAATGTCATCAACATAAACTTCAATTATCAATATACTACCTTGGTTTACATTTATGTAGAGATTGGTGTCTGCATTACCTTTTTTGAAACCTTGTTGTTGTAGATACTTGTCCAATCTTGAATACCATTCTCTGGGGACATGTTTGAGTCCATACAGTTCCTTCTTCAATATGCAAACAGAATATTCCTTTTTTGATAGTAGAAAACCTTCTAGTTGTTCAATGTAGACTTCTTCTTCTAGTTCTATGTTTAGGAAGGATGATTTTACATCCATCTGATATAATTTGATTTTATTTGAACATGCATAATCCAATATCAATCTGAATGCTTCCATTCTGGCAACTGGGGAAAAGGTTTCTTCAAAATCTATTCCTTTAACCTAAGCATATCCCTTGCATACTAACCTTTCTTTATTCCTGGTTACCTGTCCATTCTCGTTCAACTTGTTTATGAATACCCATTTTGTGTCAATAATAATATTATTTGTAGTCCTTGGAACAAGTTCCCATGTTTCATTCTTCTCTATTTGATCCAATTCTTATTCCATGGCTTTGATCATTCATTAGTGTTGGCTTCTTCAAAACTATTGCGTTCAACTCTAGACAACAATTCTAGATGTCTTTGTTATGGTGAGAATAATTTTCTTCAGATTTCAACTCCTGCATATTTATTCCCAATGATATGTTATGGTGTATTATTTATCGACACTCGTCGGATAGGAATATTGGGAGATACTCCTAAATATTTTGTTGGTCATATTCCTCTTTCTCTGCTTCTGGTTGCTCTTCTTCTTCTTCTGATTCTACTTCTTCTACTTCTTTTAAATCCTCTTCTCCTTCGTAATATGCTAAGTCTTTTCTTTATTCCTTGGGATTTTGTACGCTTGTCTCATCAACATGTACATTGATGATTTCAATTATTTTTTTGAGTCTCACATTGAAACATTTGTAATCCTTTCTCTTTCTTTAGTACCCGGAAAATTTGACTTTATCAAATTAGGAGACAAATTTTCCAATATTTTCGTCTTCTCTTTTGATATAGCACTTGCTTCCAAATACTCTAAAATGCTTCACATTTTTTGGTCTTCCTTTCCATAGCTCGTAGGGAGTCTTATCACTATTACTTCTTAGCATTCCTCTATTCAGGATTGTATGTACTACATGTGCCCAAAATATGTCACCCAACTTGGAATATTTAAACATGGTTCTAGCCATTTCTTGTACTATCATGTTCTTTCTTTTAGCGAATCTGTTTTGTTGAAGTGTTCTGGATGTTGTGAATTTCCTTTTTATTCCATTTTTACCACAAAAATACGTGAATTATTTCGATGTAACTCTCCACCATTTTCTGATCTCAAACATTTGGTTTTCAAGTCTGTCTCTGTTTCAACCATCTCTTTGTATATCTTGAAGTGTTAAAATGCCTCAGACTTCTTCTTGAGAAAGAAAACTACAATCATTCTTATGTAGTCATCAATCAATAACATGAAGTATTGTCAACCATTTAATCCATTTTTCTTGTTAGTCCACATAGATCGGTATGTACAATCTCCAATGGTTTTTTCATTGAGTACTCTTTTTATTTGAACTTGGTCCTGGTTTGTTTTTCCCTATAGACAATGCTYACATAGATTATTCATTGGCTTTGAAATTTCATGAATTTATTTCACTGCTTCCTTTCTGCTGATTTTGACAAGATTGTCAAAGTTCATGTGACCCATTCTTATGTCCCAGAGCCAAATTTCATTTTCCTTTCCTAAGAAACAAATTTATTTCCCAATTTCATTCAAAACATATATGTTGTTCAAAGTCTTTATTATTGTTTCCACTAACTTTCCTGATCCTTCTTTCCTAATTTTAGATTTCTCTGAGTCAAACTGAAGTGTGTGTCCTTGATCGCACATTTAACTTACACTCAACAGATTTTGATTCATATCTTTGACCAATAGAACATTTTCTTCCATGATATCTTTTATTCCAATCTTAATTGTGCCTCTACCTATGATTTTAGTTGAATGATTATTTCCAAATGAAACTAACCCATCTCTTTATTTCTTCAGAGTTAGAAACATGTTCTTGTCACTTGTCATATGATTTAAATAACCATTGTCAACATACCAATCATTTTTCCTGTGTTGGGATTGTAGAGCGAGAAAGCATTGATTCTACTTTCTTTTCCATATCTCTCGTGGTTTTGATATCTGATTGTTAATGTTCTTCTTTGATTCCCTTGGTGGAATAGTCAATCTACAATTCTTCACTATGTGTCCAAAATTGTTTCATTTGTAGCATTCAACTTCATTGCTCAATGAACCAAAACTATTTTGATTTTTGTTGTATGCTTCATAATACTTTTTGGATTAACTATTATTCAAATACCCTACATAGTTGCTTCGGTTCTTGGCATAGGCCCTCCAGTTTACATCTTTTTGTCCAAAATTAGAACAACTAAAATAATGAACATAAAATAACCTTTGATACTTGGGAGTATAAGATATTCTTTGTGATGCACTCCTTCTGAATTCATATTCTTGAGTATTATTTATTTCTAGTATTTTCTTCTTTGGGGGCAGGCATTCTTCCTTCTTGACGGAGTCTTTGACAATATCTGCATAGATTCTTTTTCCAAAATAATGAACATAAAATAACCTTTGATACTTGGGAGTATAAGATATTCTTTGTGATGCACTCCTTCTGAATTCATATTCTTGAGTATTATTTATTTCTAGTATTTTCTTCTTTGGGGGCAGGCATTCTTCCTTCTTGACGGAGTCTTTGACAATATCTGCATAGATTCTTTTTCCTACTTCCTGTTCTGTTGTCTTTGGGCTCGGTCCTTTCTCATTCTATACTTGATTGTATCCTAGTCCAGATATACCATTGGATGGTATTTGAATATTGATTAATTGATCCAATATTCTAGTTCTCTTTTGTTGCATATATTTCTTCTAAAGATCTCTCCTTGAAGAAACTATTTATGCTTCCAAGATTCCAATCGTTTTCTCCTTTTATTCTAAATGAATTCAAAGTATTTCCTCAATTCTTATGTCTTCTTCTATTTTAAGTTTTAGACTCATGATCATCTTCTCGATTTCTTCAAAGTTGGAATTATGAGATCCCTATTTTGTTTTTAACTCTGCCTTCAGTGACTTGTTTTTGTTTCTTTCCTTTTTAAGGTCTTCTAATGCACTTCTTATCTCTTCTCTGAGATCAACTTCACTTTATTTTTTAGAATCATCTTCTACTACCATGAATATTACTCTTTCTAAATCACTATCAATGTCATTATCCTCCTTGTCGGATGAGGAATTGTCCTCCTTTGAGTAGAAAATTTTATTGAATAATTTCCTTTTGTTTCCTCTCTTGTTTCCCTTTTGATATTTATTTTCCCTTTTAGAAGATTCATATTCATCATTGTCTTTATTATTATGATGAAATTTAGAAGAAAATGACCAATACCACCACAATTAAAACATTTCAATGGAAGCATACCTTTATATGTGTCAGTTCCTTTCTTTAATTTCCTTACGAAGTTATTCATCTCTTTATCTTCATCTGAATAATCACTACAACTGCAACCTGGTTTTGAATTTTTCTTGTTCTTCTTCTTTGTCTTCTTGGATGCCTTGAAAGTTTTTTCCTTCATGACAGATTTCTTCTGTATTTTTCTCATTTCATAGGCTGTAAATATTCCATGTAGCTCATCCATGATCAATGTACTGAGATCTTATATTTCTTCTACGGATGTTATTTTTAGGATCAAATCTCATAGGAAGAGACCTAAATACCTTTTGAACAACCACTGATTCATAAAATTCTACTCCCAGTCCCTTAATAGTGTTAACTATTTCGTCAACTTGTAGAAGGTAGGCTACAATTTCTTCATCTTCCTTCATCTTCAATTCATCAAACTTATCTATGAATATTTGAAGATTATCTCTCTTAACTTTGGCATCTTCTTCATAAATCTTTTGGACTTTATCCCAAAGATCATTTGCATTGTCACAATGCATAACCTTGAAAAACAATGAATCAACTAGACTGCTCAGAATAGTACCTTTAGCCTTTGAGTTGTTTTGAGTGAATTTATTTCCATCTCCGTCGGTTGGGGGAGTGTCTAGTGTTATGTACCCATATACTATTGATTTCCAAACATCAAATCCATGTTGTTGTAAAAAGTTTTTCATCCTTTTATTCTATAAGGTATATTTTTTACCATCAAACACAGGTGCTCCAATATTAGTGTATTCCATGATCTCCTTCCATTGGTTAAACTACTTCCTAAAGGACCCAATCTGATACCAATTGTTGGAATACTGAGAGGGGGGTTGAATTAGTATGATCACAATTAGTACTTTTAATCACAGTATAAAACCTCCAATAAATATCATGAGCATTCATTATACCATCAACACAATAATTCAATGCATATGTGTCACACAAACACAATCAATCATAATTTTACGTGGAAACCCAATGTGGGAGAAAACCAAAGAATGTTTTTTCTTATTTATCAAAGAGTACATTAATGTGAAGCACCAACTACCTATTTCTCTAGACATAGCTAGAAGGAGACTTCATCCCTCTATTTACAGGCTACAACATGAAGGAAGATCCAACTCCCTAATTTGTGGGCTACAATCGGAAGGAGGCCACAACCTCCTTTCCTTGCTCCATCCAACCACCCTAAAATATAAATGTAGACCAATTTGTCACTTCCTATGACGTTATAACTGATAACTTGTTTTTGTTGTTGTTTTTTATATTTCTGTTGCTTCTACTGATTTAGATAGCTCATCAAGACTACAACCACACATACCTAATACCAATATCCACAAGAGAGTTCTCCAAATCAAATTCTTATGAATCTCTAAGAAACATTTGTTCCATATTAATTCAGAGTACACAATCTAACATACGCAGGAAGACATACCTTCAACTTGTAGTTGACCTGAGTTTTAGATTCCCAATATTCAACAACGTTTCTTCACAGGTTCTTGACCCTTACACTATATTTTCTCGAATGTCCATTTTTTTCCTCACTACAGCCCACGGATTTCCATGAGTTTCCTCCTGAAACCCATGGATTTACACAAAGAACCTATTTTTTTAACTTTTTCTCCGTACGCTCATCTCTTGGAAACTTCTTCCTTCACTGGACTTCATTGGCTTCGACTCACTACCTCAGATATACTAACTAGTATTCATATAAGTGATCTTCAATTGACTCTTCTCTATGTTTTGATGAGGATCTCATACAACTAACATGCACATGCAACTTACATGCAATTTGTTAACTTCTGATGCAACTTGTTAACTTATGTTTATCGTTACTTTAACACACAACCGATATGAAACTTGGTAACTTCTATTTATAGCTCCTTTACCTTGACATGGAACTTGTTAACTTCATGTTCAAGGATTGATATCAATGACAACCAATCTTTCAACAATTAATCTTTCAACACCTTTAACCCTAGCTCTAAACTTTATCATGCAAAAAAAACCCCTTGAATACAATTATGGTAACTAAAGGCATCTATTTTTTTTAAATAATAAAGTTGATCTTTTCTTAAAGGACTTAAACATTGAATTAAATAGTTTATCATATAAGAACAATATTGAATACATCTATCATAATTTTACAATAACCCCGTCTACCTCCATAAACAAATTTTCTATCGAAGTGTTTTGTAGAAAGAAGAATAGAATTGTCAGCCCTTTGTTATAGTCCAAAAATGCCATACCTATGCCTACATGGAATTGTCCTTTCCACTTACACAATTTTCCAAATTACTATTGAGGTTCCTTATTTAAAAAACTAATTTTTGGAACATGTACGTGCCCTGTTGAACTATAGCTTGTGCACACATGCGAGCTGCATACTATGGAATTCAGTGTTATACCTGTACCTTGACCCAATATAGTAATAGGGGGATTTTCCTCGCTAGAAGAATTGGGGACTCCATTGGGAATCTCTCTAGGGTCTTAGTGGGAGATTTTGGTTGAAATTAGTTTTTTTAGTTTCTTTTTTAGTTTTTCAAGTTTAGTGAGTTAGTTTAGGGTCTCTGGTCACCTCCTAGGTGCCTACCAGTCTTCCCTTCCCAACTAGTTTTCCAAGCCCTTTTTTATTTTGAAAATTTCCATAGGTGTATGTGCCCTGCTTCTACTCAACCCACGTACATATGCAGTCTACATAGTATATAACCCGCGTACATACGCAGGCTGCACAGTGCACAAATTGTGTCTCTATGTATTTCAAGTTTTTTTTTTTTTTAAAGAGGTTCACTCTCTCCTAACATAATCTTTGTTCTTCTCAAGATTTCTTAAACTTCACAAGGTCTCTATTAGTGGTCTTTTCTTGGGTTAAAGATTTAGTTTTAACTTGCTTCTTCCTCTTCTTTTTTCACTTTAGAGGTTTAGAGTTGGCCTATAAGCATTAGATCCTCCTCTAGATTCTTGGGAGTCCCTGCGTTCAGGCATTGGTTTAGGGTCTATATGAGTCTTGGGTTTTATCTTCTCTTTATCGAGTTTATTCTTTGAAAAACAAAAAGAAACTTTCACTTCAATTTTTCTTGTTTAAGCATTTCGAAAAAAAAAATTAAAAAAAAATATTGCATTTAGTCATGCATTTAATTTGGTAATGGTATCATAGGTTGCCCTTTTACTAAAGAAAAAAGATCTTTTTCAAAGTTCCTTCTTAACTGTTCTCCTAAAATTTTAGTAATTTTGCATTCTAAAACAAAAAATCTCTTTTAGGAAACTTTTAGTTATAGGATCTTGGAATACTTATTTGAGAAGTTTGCATTGACAAAGATTTAAAATTCACTTATTTCATTTGAAGTATCTAATTTTTTTTTCAAGAATGCTCTAAATTCTTTCTTTCATCTCTTCCAAACACCACAAGTTTCACATTCATATCCTTTGAGTAAATCAAGCCAATTAAAATCAATTCTTTAAACTTAAAATCAATGCTTTAAACTTAAAATCAATTAGACTTTATGTTTGTAGGGTTCACCAACTAGTCTAGGCTCTAGGGCCTTGAATTAGGTGTGGAGAGGAAACTCTTCAAGGTCGTCTAAACAAACATTGAAGTATGCGATAGGGAGTGTCAAGAGTCCAGTGTCGTAAGAGTCAGCCGAGACCCCCCTCTAACACATGGGCTAAGCACAAGCTCATGTAACGAAAGGTAGAGAAGATAACCCCTCCAAAGTTGGACCAAGCATAGTCGGGATTATATATTGAGGGTCTCTCTTGAGAATCACACTAATCACATTTGACTACGGAGCCTTGTGGACCTCGAATCCGTTCGAGATATTTAGTTGTCTTCTGGACCATTTTTCTTCGGTAGCCTTGAAAGGATTCAGAATTTGTTATTATACTCATTACGATCAGCCCAACAATTGAATGTACCCACTTGGTGACTGACTGTGAACCAGAAACCTAGTTGCCTATTTTTAGGGACTTACACATATATTTTTGGGGGTATACCGCGATACCTAGGGCATACATCGAATCACGCTTTGTAGAGTATACCTAGAGGGTGTTTCTATGTTCAAGTTACACTTGCACTAATAAGTTTCTCTAGTGTCTATTGGTGTAACTGTTCTTACTACTAGTTAGTTGTTTGCTTGATTTTCCTTTAGGAACTTTTAGTTTGTGCTCTTTGTTTCACGCTAGCTAAAAATTATAGTGTCAGTTGATCATTTCACAAGGTGGAATATCAAAAACTCTGTTGTTTTCATAAGCTTAATGGAATGTCATCGATTACTTTGGATCCACCTCTTTCACTGTTGAGAAACATGCTAGATCAAGAAGGCTTGTTTGAAGCTACCAGGCCATAGGAAAATGTGCCTCATCCAAATCCGAGAGAATAATTTCCTGCACCGGAAGAATATATTGCCTCTGACCTTGAGATCAAAGGTTTCAGGCTATAAAATGCTCTGATCATTGACTTATCGACATCGCTTATAATTCAGGTAGTCCCGCCCAAGCTGACATCACCCGAACAACAGTTTGTTCGAAGAGCGACGATGGAAGTGACTAGTGCTACTTCGTTAGGGAGTCATCACACTCCCATCCTGAATACTACAGGAGGGGGTGTCGTTCCTCCTCCCCCACCTCCACCTTCCATGACTATGACTATCCAGACACCCACTACATTAGACAATGGGTCAATCCCTTCAATGGTTTCGACCACTATTCCCTTTATTCAGAACACCTTCGACGCTCCCTTTTTGTATGGGATGCCAAGTTTTGACTCTAACATGGTTCTCACCTACTCTACTCTATAGACCATTGGTCTGGGGGAAGGGAACTCTAATTCTCCCTTGCAAGAAGCCGCTATGGGCACCATTGCCCCATTCAACGCCATTCCTTATTATGGACGTCACATTCCTCCTCTGTCCCCTTCACTCGGAGGCACTTTTCAGTAGTCAATCGGGCCTAATAAAAACCATAGTTTTTTTAGTGGAGGCATCAATGGAACTTCATCCTACATGACTCTAGTGAGATCAATGCTCCTTTATTTGTTCAGTGCATTTGGGAATAATGTTTTCTCTTTGTCTGGTTTCTTGACTAGGGGCAACTCCATCTTTGGTCAAAAAAACCATACGCAAGGTTTCATTCCTTCACAGGGATAGGATTTTACTCCTCATAAGGCATTGGGAATCCTTGGCAAGGCTCATCTCCCTCACAAGGCATTTCAATTGGGGGAAACTCTTGGCAGGAATTGCAGTTTGCATAGAACTTGTTTTTGTCATTAATGTCAAACTTTAAAAATGCTAAAGGGACAGGCGTGGATCAATTTGCGCAGGCACGATGGTTCCAAATTCGGAGATCGGCATCCCTCTCAATATACTAAAACGCGAAACTGTGAAGAACCCGATAGTTTCTATTTCGAGATTTCGGGAGTTTCTATTTCGAGATTTTTGCATGGTAAGTAAAAAATTCAACATCACGAAGTCTTGAATGCCAAAATACCGAAACCATGACTTACTCTGAGTCGTTGATCAGAGGGANTACATCGGACAATGGGTCAATCCCTTCAACGGCTTCGACCACTATTCCCTTTATTCAGAACACCTTTGATGCTCCCTTTTTGTATGGGATGCCAGGTTTTGACTCTAACATGGTTCTCACCTACTCTACTCTATAGACCATTGGTCTGGGGGAAGGGAACTCTAATGCACCCTTGCAAGGAGCCGCTATGGGCACCACTGCCCCATTCAATGCCATTCCTTATTGTGGACGTCACATTCCTCCTCTGTCCCCTTCACTCGGAGGCGCTTTTCAGTAGTCAATCGGGCCTAATAAAAACCATAGTTTTTTTAGTGGAGGCATCAATGGAACTTCATCCTACATGACTCTAGTGAGATCAATGCTCCTTTATTTGTTCGGTGCATTTGGGAATAATGTTTTCTCTTTGTCTGGTTTCTTGACTGGGGGCAACTCTATCTTTGGTCAAAAAAACCATATGCAAGGTTTCATTCCTTCACAGGGATATGATTTTACTCCTCATAAGGTATTGGGAATCCTTGGCAAGGCTCATCTCCCTCACAAGGCATTTCAATCGGGGGAAACTCTTGGCAGGAATTGCAGTTTGCATAGAACTTGTTTTTTTCATTAATGTCAAACTTTAAAAATGCTAAAGGGACAGGTGTGGATCAGTTTGTGCAGGCACGGTGGTTCCAAATTCAGAGATCGGCATCCCTCTCAATATACTGAAACACAAAACTGCGAAGAACCTGAGAGTTTCTATTTCGAGATTTCGAGAGTTTCTATTTCGGGATTTTTGCATGGTAAGTAAAAACTTCAACATCACGAAGTCTTGAATGCCAAAATACCGAAACCATGACTTACTCTGAGTCATTGATCAGAGGGAGACCATGTTCCGTTGATCCGACTCCATTTTAGAGTTTCAAATACTGGGAGTTGGAGGAGTCAAGAGTCGAGACTCTTCATCGCAAGAGTCCTGAAGTTTCGAAATGCGAAATACCGAAATGGGAAATCGTGAAAGCACTTTATGGATAAGCACCTGGTCATAACCTATGGTCACATCGATGAAGGCTCAAAGAAGGAGCTAGTGCAACCAAGCTCCATTTTGGTGTTTCGGGGATTGGGACATGGAGTGTCAAGAAACTTCACCACAGGAATACCGAAATGCCAAAATCGCGAAATGTGAAATGTCGATATGCCGAAACACTGAAATACTTAAATTCTGAAAAACCTTTTTAGTGAAGATTTCGGGGTTCGTGACTTGGAATGTTGAAACACTTCATCACAAGAAATGCTGAAACACCGAAATGCAAAATCCTGAAACGGCGAAATGCAAAACGTCGAAATACCAGGGATCGGGACTTGGAGTATCAAGACACTTCATTACAGAAGTGCCGAAACGCCGAAATGTGAAACACCAAAATATATTTTTGGTGTAGGTAGTGGTTACTGGCGATGGTCATGTGAGAGGGAGGAGATAGCATAAAGCTAATCCCTATTTCAGGATTTCATAACTTGAAGTGTCAAGACTCTTCGACACAGGATTGCCAAATTGCCAAAATGCGAAATTCATTTTGATTAACCTGTGGTCATGGCCAATGGAGATATGGGTTAGCAAAAGTGGCTTACCAAAGCGCTCAAGGGTTATTCTGTGCTAAAAAATTAAAATAGATGTATGTTCATTGAACGGTGTTGGTTAAATGTTTAAACTGATCATGTGGATATTGTTCGTCTTGATGCCTTGGCCAATAATAATCACTGTAAGGAAGTTATTCAGTTATTGTAACTGAATCTTTGAATCCTGAGGGTTCGATTGTACACGTTGATGATACAGGAAGATAAATAAAGAGATTGTTGTAAGAAAATAATAGAAGAGAGAGGATTATGGGAAATATATGGCTCTGTAAAATTTGAGGAAGAGAAAAGACAGAGAAGGGAAGACACATACATAGATTGAAAATCTAAGTGGTTTGGTCAAGAATGAATTGTGCA
>JASDQU010173606.1:0-20961 GCA_032191745.1 Picea mariana | reverse complement strand
ATTGATTATTTCTCATATATTGTGCATGGTATATTGTGGTGTATTGGTGTAACTCTTATACTATTGTTCATTGATCATTGGATATAATTGAATGGTTTAAGTATAAGTTGAAATTTTTTTTAAATTGTACTTGATACTGATTCACCCCCCTCTCAGTATCAACAGGCTTATTTCGAGGATGGCTAGAAACAAACCTAAACCCTCTGCTGAGTCAAAGCCTATAATCCTTAGTGAGGCTTCAGATACTAACGTAGAATTTTTTCTAGCCAATGAGTATCCTTACTCACAGGGTTTATGCCCCGAGCCACCTTATGATTTCATGATGAATCTTCCTCCCTGCCTAAGGAAAAACCCTAGCTACCCTGGTATCAAATTCTCTAACGAAACCCTCAGCAATATGTCCAAACCCTCGCCTGCTCTTTCAACACCCACACACCCGTCATGTGACCAATGTGACCTATGGTTGGAAAGATACTACATTGACGTCCCCCTACTTCAATCAAAAATTCAATCGCTGGAAAGTCAAGTTGCAGTGTTAACCAGGCAAAGAGACCAGCTCCAAGCAACTGATAAGAAGCAGAAGACGACTGGCTCTATAGTTTTCAAGAATGTTGAATCGGCCACAGCCGTTATCAACTCCAAATTGTCGTGATCCCGCCATACAGGTATGAATTTTAATATCGTTTTAGTTTTTTGAATGATCAAGGTTAATATAATGATTTGATTATGCTTTCAAATAGCTCTGTCTCTCATTCAAATGCCTCTGTCATTCGGTGTTCATCCTGTACATTGTTTCGCTTTGCTAAAAATAAATGGAGTTTCGTTTTGATAAATGATTTGATTATTTCTAGTTTAGTCACTGGTAGATTTGTATCGGATTTGATTGGTTTTCGATTGGATTTGATTTGGTTGAGTTGGCGAAATTGATGGTTTGTTTTTAATTGGATTTGTTTCGTATCTACTCAGAGCAAGAAGTTTTCGTGCTAGATTTAGAATACGATCACGTTTTGAATTGATTGTATGCTGTGATCGTTGAATGATTTTATGAGTTTGGTTGTTACATATGCTGTGACATATAATTTTCAACGCTGGAATACAATTCTGAGCATTTCCAATTGAGGAAAAACGACTCTATTTTTACAGAAACAGTGTTCTCATTTAAGCCTGTGCAAATAATATTCATGCCCGAATCATGGAACAGTTTTGATTCACGATGATTATGTTAAACCTTTCGCAGTTTTATTTACTTAAGTGGATTGGTGTGTATTTTCAGTTGGTTCGATCACTTTCATGAGTTAGATTCACATCGTGAAAGTTGCTCTGGTTGTTTTTAATTTGATCAATATTTGTTATCCCTATCAAATCTGGTTATAATGCGTTTGAAAAAAATAATTTTGATCTAGGTAAATCGATCTTGTCTGCTCAGTTTGCTAAAAACAAACGATCATATAATCCTTATGAATCCTGTTACCAATTGAGTGATTTCATTATGATTTCATTTATGGACAGTTACGCTCCAGTGTCAATTTAATTCGCTGATGGCATGAAACGTTTGTTATATCAACACCGTTATAACAATTTGAAAATGATCCTGTTTAGATTAGATTGTGTTACATTTTGATGAGACGAAATAACAATTGCATAAGATTTGTTTTAATTGTATCGATTGCATTGGATATGAAACGATTCCCTTACTGTTTGATCATGATTCAGTTAACCCGTCTTTGTGGTAACAAAAGAAACAGAGCACGCATATCTCTATGATCAGTTGATTCATTTTGATCCTGTTTGATTTCGAATGGTATAACCATTTCAATTTCAATGATTAGTTTTCAAATAGTTATTGGATGTTAATTGAATTTAATTCTCTTGAAATATTTTTAATCGATTTTGATACTGATTCTATGTCTTATTTAGACCAGCTACAGAATCGCAAGATTTTGTAGCTAGTCTATAGGATTAGATTTTTATAATTTTGTTATAAAGAATCCTTCTAACTTGTTCATTTTTGGCCCTTTTCAGGTAAATTCGAATTGAATGGGACATGTTGGATAGTCTAGGGGAATATTTGTGTATTTTAGTTTTACTTTGGATTCCTAGTTTAGTTAAACTTAAGATATCTTCCTAGATTTTATGTAAACAGTTTGATAACTTCCACAGGGAGGTTTTACCCTGTGTAAAAAACTTATAAATACTTATTATTTTTTGTAATAAGGATCATCCTCACTTGTGGGAGAACCAGGCTATGGATATCTAATACAAACTGAGAGAGAAGTTGATGTTTTGTTACATCTTTCGCTTTCATAATATCAATATTTTGTTTCATGTTTATGCTTATCAATTTGCACTTGATTAGTGACTACTTTAGCTATCATGGTCTTTTCAGAATGATATGATTTAATTAATATGATCCATGTCTGATTTCTTTCAATACTTAAAAATACAGTAATTATTTGATTCAGTTTATGAATGATAGATTTCTCTTCTTCATCAATTGAATTATTCTGTATAAGTCTTTGCATACAGGTTTACCTAATTGTTAAGATTTATAAATCATGTGATTGTTGTAATTTTTTTGTCTTGTTTATTCTGTAAACACACTTGAAGAGCACTACAACTATCGTTTACGAGAATCTCCTGGATAATTCGGTGCGGGTTTCCTCCCTCCGATAAGCTTAGACAGTAATCAAACACAGGACAAATCTGGAGCATTTCTCTAGGCCAGTTTGTGATTTATTTTTAGTATACTATTAGTATTTTAAGTATACTATTAGTATTTTAGTTAGATATATTTGTAGTTTAGATTAGTGATTTAGTTTAGTTAGTTTTCTGTTTTATTTCTGTTCATAAAATTATAAAATCAACAAAAACATCTTCCTCTGTCTTAAGGAAGAATATTAATGAGTTTTTCAGGTTTTATTTAAATCTATAAATTGTGGATATTGTACATTTTGTGAATAAGTTATATTTCAGTTAATAATTAGTATAATAGTAGTTAGTAGATTGTATATATAGAATAGTTAGATTAGTTAGTTTGTTTAATAGTTAGTTTTAATTAGATTAGTTTATTAGTTTGTTTTATTTGTTTTTAGTTAAATTAGTTAGTTTGTTTTAATAGTTAGTTTTAGTTAGATTAGTTAGTTTTCTCTTTTTTTTTTCTTAGGACCTTAGATCGGCTAATGGAGAGCTAAACCCGTTAGGGTGGTTCATTTCAAACGGCTTGGGTTATTAGACAACCTCGGACCGGTTCCACTCTCTCAGTTGACGGACGATCATTTTCGCCCGTCAACAAATGGCGCTAGAAGGAGGGCCTGAACTTAATTGATGGCACGAGGCGGTCGCAAGACTCCCCCACCCCATAATCGATCACCTATAGTGACTAGAAGCCATTCAAACAATAATATCCCTCTTCAAATAGAAACTACTTCAACCGACAATCCACAGATCACAGTTGATCCAACAATCCCTAATCTAACAGGTGATGACATACAAGAGATTGTTCACCAATATCTTAGTAAAACACATAGTGCCTTAGCCCGTTTGAGGCAACCAAACTGTCCGTGGGGCCAACCTTTGGATTTCTCTGATATCAAAGAACAATTAGGAGGCACTGATCCTACTGTGAATCCTTCAGATCCAATCTTAAATCCTGCTGCAGGAGAATCTAGGATACCCCCTTCTGGAGGAGATTCCTCTGACGAAGGCGATTCCCTTTCTCAGCATTCCACACCCACTACCCCAATGGAAAATCAGAACAACCCTGCTAGACCCTGGCTTGACCAGGATGTCGTAGTTGTACCTAGAGCTCAACATCCTTTACCTAAACATCTGGAGAAGTGGCTTCCTAAGTTTGATCCCGACTCAAAATAGATCACTGAAGATCACATTAAAAAGTTTATGTTAGCCATTAGAATATGTAATGTCGAACATGAAGACGTTTTCTGTAGGTTGTTCCCTTATACTTTTGAGGGAAATGCATCCACATGGTACTTTGCCCAACAACCCCATACTATCGTGTCTTGGGAAAAGTTTGAGTCATGCTTTTTGGAAAAATTCGGAGACGGTAAACCTTCGGAAATCCTAGTCATGGATGTTTCAAGCTTGAGAATGAACCCAAAGGAAAAAGTTAAAGACTTTAATCAAAGATTATTAACACTTAAAAAATGAATCCCTACAGATTCCATGCCTGTTGAGAGTCTTGTAATAGCATACTACAGTAAAGATTTGCATCAAAGCATATCTATTTGGGTTAAACAATCTAAGAAAGCCACGTTGTTAGAAGCCTTTGAGGAGGCTAGCCAGATCGAAAAAGACATACTTAGTCTTAAAAATTCTACTAGAAACGAAAATAAGATTAGTTCTTCTTCCAAAAGGAAGATTGAAATCCTCCCCAGACCCACTCAAAGCAAGACACAACTTGAAAACTCTGATTTAGAAAATTTAACTAAAGTTGTTCAAAAACTGTCAAATCAAGTTATAGAATTAAAAAGGTCAGCCAAAGAAGCTTCATCAAGCAAAGTACCTTACAAACCGCCTTTTCGGAAGCCTTTTCCTACCAACCGACCTAACCCAACCACCAAAGGCCTAAATCTAGAAAGTCTGCAATGTGCCCTTCAAACAATTATAGAAGCCCAAGATAACTTGATGCCTCCTGATATCCCTCAGGAAGTAGTTGAACAAGAGACATTTCAATAAGAAGAGTCTTCTCCAAAAATTTTTGGACACTTCTCGAATAGTATCTTCCAAGATAACTTCGAGACAGTTCATCCTTATAATACTAGGAGTAAGACAACAAACAAACCTTCTACCCAAAACACTACAACTTCGCCTCCAAAGAAATCTAAATCAGCTGAGACTAAACAAAGCAATGTGAACCCCAAATTAGATTATGATGTTGTTGAAGATCTTAAAAAGTTAAGGGCTAACATTTCTATTTATGAGTTATTGAAGTTTCCATTTTTTCTTCAAAAAATGTTGCAAAATATTTCAGAGAATGACAAAAATGGTAATTCTAATGGTAACAAGGTTGTGAAAAACAAAATCCCTCAGAAGAATTCCACTAAAAATAATCCTGATCCTCAAGATAAAGGAAGCCTTCCTGTAAGTAATGTAAATAATGTAAATAATGTAGATAAAGTAGCTTTAGAAACAGTGAGTAAAAAGCCACAAGCTACTACTCTTAATACTCGCAAAAATGTACCTCCTTTCCTGTTAACTTTCAAGATTTTTAATAGAAATGTGCATAATTGTATGGTAGACTCAGGGGCGTCATCCAATGTGATTCCATGGTTTGTCTTCCAGAATATTAATGTTGAAGTGGAACCATCTACTTTAAAAATCATACAACTTGATCGAACCAATGTTAAAGTTATAGGAGAACTAAAAAATGTACTTATTAGATTATCGTCTAACCCCAAGGTTCATCAAGTTATTGATATAATTGTTGTGGATATTCCAGAAGTGTATGGTCTATTTTTAAGCAGGGACTGGTCGGAGCAGCTACATGGTTACTTCGCGACAGACTGGTCTCACCTATGACTTCTAGAGAATGGCAAGACTAACAAGATCAGGGTGAATCGTGAACGCTACCTTAAGTTCACAGTCACAAATTTGAACGATCCTAATGAACCATATACACCTTCTGCTGATTCACCCGAAGTCCAAGGGATGGACACCTTCTTCGGAAATTTCATGGTCGAGGCTTCACCTATCATCAATCCAGAACGACAGTCTGAGATTGTAGCATATATGCAACCAACAGCTTCTATGCAATGGTCCCATGTGCCCGACGGAAACCAAATTTGGTATCTGTATTTCAACGGATCCAAGTCTAAAGAAGGAGCTGGTGCAGGCTGCATTATTATCGATCCAGTAGGTAACAAGACATTAATTGCATGTAGACTAGAATTTGAATGTACTAATAATACTATAGAATATGAGGCTTTACTGCAAGGTCTCAAAAAATCTTTGGATATGAACATTCAAAACCTGGTTGTATTTGGTGACTCTGAAATAGTAGTTAGACAGGTAAGAGATTCTATCCACTATCTTTCTCCTCATCTCAAGAGCTACCAGTCTAAGGTATGGAGTTTAATTAACAAATTTTCTGCTTTCAATATAAATTCCATTCCTAGATTAAATAATGTTGAAGCAGATCTATTAGCTAATGTAGCTTCAAAAATTCTTCTTGTAGAAGGCTTGTCCCCAGACGCATTCTCCGTCGAGCTGTTGTTTCGACCATCCATTCCTGAAAATATCACAAACTGGAGAGTCTTCGACAACGATCAGCAGATCATCAACTTTCTGCACATGGAAGAAACCTTTCAAGGCATAGTGATAGATGAACGCACGCACGACGACAATTTGCACGATTTTACGGTAATACCTGATCCAAAAACTCCCGAAGCTCTGTCGGACATGGTAAATTCCATACCCAAATCTATAGTTAGATTAGAGAAGTTTTATTATTTTGAAGATAAATTTAAAAAGACGGTCAACTATAAAACCAATAGTTCCTCATTTTCCTATGAAAAATTAAACTTAGGAACTAATGAAAATCCTCAGTGCATTAACCTAGGCTTGGGATGTTCTCGACAAGAAAAAGCTGCATTTGTTAAATTATTTGAATAATTTAAGGATGTCTTTGCATGGACGTATGATGATCTTAAAACTTTTGATCCTAATATCATACAACATGTCATCCCGATGAAGCCCCAAACCTTACCCTTTCAACAAAAATTGAGGAAAATGCACCCTAAACTTGAACCGACCGTTCAAAAATAATTGAATAAGCTCTTTAATGCTAAAATAATTTTTCCTGTTAGGCACACTCAATGGGTTTCTAACCTTGTCCCAGTTCGGAAGAAAAACAAGGAAATCCGACTCTGCGTTGATTTTCAAAACCTCAATAGAGCGTCTGATAAAGACAACTATCATGTCCCGCCCATGGAACAGATCCTTCAACATGTATCTGGTTCTGAGAGGCTATCTTTACTAGATGGTTTCTCTAGATACAACCAAGTCCTGATGTCTCCACCAGACCAACTCAAAACTACCTTCTGTACCCCGTGGGTCACTTATGCTTATCATAAAATGCCCTTTGGATTGATTAATGTTGGTGCCACCTTTCAGGAAGAAATGGACATTGATTTCTGAGGCTTGATCAATTAGTCCGTCGTAGTTTACTTAGATGATGTGATTGTTTATTCTAAAAGCAAAAACAGATCATCTACCTCACTTACGAGCCGTTCTATTGCGATGTCGTAAGTACGACATCTCCTTGAATCCTAAAATGTCCATATTTGCAGTAGAACAGGATAAACTCTTAGGATTCATTATGTCTAGCTAAGGAATGATTATTGAGCCCGAAAGGACTCAAGTCATCGCAAAATTTCCCCCTCCTACATCCAAAAAATCTATGCATTCTTTCTTAGGCCAAATTAACTTCGTGAGGAGATTTGTTCCTAGCTTCTCCGAAATGGTCAGACCCTTGCAGAACTTAATTAAGAAAGACATCCAATATCAATGGGGACCCCTAGAAAACCAAGCTTTCAATACAATAAAGAAGGCCATAATAGACACTCCGTCTCTCATGAGCCTCGACTTCTCTCAAGATTTTACACTCTATACCTTTGCTTCTGACCATTTCTATGCCACCGTCCTAACTTAGAAGAATGTCGAGAACCATGAAGTACCCATCGCCTTTATGAGCTATGCGTTCAAAGGTGCTGAACTTAACTATCCAGGGGTTGATCAGCAAGCCTACGCTGTTTTCAAAGCAGTCAAACACTTCCAGTCCTATCTTTTGAAGTCAAGGATGAAAGTCATTGTCCCTTACCCAGCGCTTTGATGAAGCTAGAAGAGGTAAGAGCCCAAGCTAAACGTAAATTAGATCAACATCAACAATTGGTTAAAAGCTGGTTCGATTCTAACTCTACTTCTGATAGGAATTTTGAAGTAGGTAATCTCATCTTGAAATGGGACAAACTGCATGAGGGAAAGGGAGAAGATACAAAATTTCAAAACCTATGGCTTGGACCGTTTTTAATTGCTGAAAAGTTGGGTCCTAGTTCTTTTCGACTGCAGAATATTGAAGGGCAGCTTGACACCTACCCGGTGAATGGCCAAGCCTTGAAGAGATACTTTGCTTTATCAAAACCCTTGTATTTTATGTACATATTTTGATTTTGTGTGGTTTTTCATTTGCCTTGTTGTTTTTTATTTCTCTTTGAATTTATCAGCTTGTGTTTTTTGAAAAATACACATACCTGTACACTGAGATCTTCAGAAAAGACGATAAGAAATTCCTCGTTCAAATAACTGCTAAAAGAATTTGTATAAACATCAGTGGTATATTTCTGAAATTTATATCTATGTTGGAAAGGTCTGTTGTTTGAAAGAAGATCACTGATTTCTATCTCGGAGTAAAGCCTATCATGATCATCTATTATCTTTTTACGCTATCCCTATTCCGTAAAGGAATGACTCAGAAGATGTCTCCATGTCTTAGGAAGTTGTTTTTGTAAATAAAACATCTATGGATCTAAATAAAGGACAGTTCTGAAAAATTCTGATGAGGTCCAAAAAATATGTTAAAAAATCATGATTTTCAGCGTCACCCCGCTCAGCTATATATCTATGAGAAAACAAAAAATTATTAATAAGAGTTGTGGGAAGTGCATGTAAACCCACTGGGATACTGAACAGGTCTGCTAGAAGCGGGTAAATGCATGCATGGCGCCAAGACAACTTCGTCGGGGTACTAAACAGGCCTGCTGGCAGCAAAGCAATGTCGGGTATATGAAAATTTGCAAATAAGAAACCTCTTTAATGTCCTTTATTCTGATCTAGAATTTCTTGGCAGAATACAGATATCAGAGTGGGTTAAATGGAAAACCTGCTGAGGCTATGGACTCCTGCTGGCAGCAGTGTCTATGCCAAAAGTATTGGATATTTTACCTTTAATATCGTGACTTACTGATCTTAATATTGTTATCAGGTTTCATCTTTTGAAACACTACTGGAATAGTTGGTTAATGATGATGTTTATACTATTTTCTGGTTGTTGTTTTTGAGTTGAAATTATCTTTGCTATCCTAATCTGAATTTGTTTCTTTTGGCAGAGATAACTTCTTCTACCAATGTGTCACCATTGTTGGCGGCCAAATCACATTTTTCCATTGTCTTATAACCTGCCTACACCAATGTTTTGCAAACATCGATTTTTCGTCGCAATTTCCAAATGAACGACACTTTTATTCTTTGCACCTTTTGCACATTTATTTTCATTTTGTTTTCATGACTGTAAGCGTGAAAACATTGGTCTTTCGAAGCCGCATTAGAATCACTATTTGAACTGTCGTTATCTTTCTTGTCAATATGCCTATTACACTTTCATTTCGTTTATCGCTATGCAGTTTACAAAAAACGTTTCGATCTGTACTCATTGGACATCCTTCTATTGATTATGTGACTTGGTTTCATTAAGTTCGTAAGGCATTGGCATTTGGATTTGCGTTTTGTTGGACCTACTTGACCTTTGGTTTCATGAAAATACATAGGGGTTATGATTAAATCCTTCATATGTATCTTGTTATATAATGCCTATGTTTGTGTGTTCATAACTATTGGCATGTTGATTATACAAAGACCCATCGGCGCATTGATTAAGCTATTGACATGAGTCGATACATTGGCGCATGGTAAAATATTTGATTTTGGTTTTAAATTGAATAATCGATGGTTTAGAACTTTGGCACAACATTGATTGCGCATGTTGGTTTATACACTTACCATTTGATTCATTGGTCGGCCAAGTGACATGACTGTTGAGTTATGATATAATAAGTAGGATAGCTATAAGCTGGCGTTTGTACTTTGGCAATAACTCTTTTGCATGGCAGAGATAAACTCCACCACCTTCGCACAATGACATTTATGCCTATCCCTTATTCATCGTTTACCCCTGTTAGCTCGGATAGCCCTGCATGCATTTCACTTCTGTGTGCGCTATGACCCAAACCATGGAATTGCCGTGTGCTCGACTCCATGGCACCAGTCGTGCGAATCGAGCCAAACGGTAACCAAGCCTTATTAATGTTTGACAATGCCCGGAAAAACTTGGAGGCTAACGGATGGCTTACCTTTGTGCAGATATTTGAGGGTTTTAACTTATTTTTGACACAACAATTCACTTTGACTTTCGATGGCTGTAGAGCCAAGGTGGGTGACATCCAGTTGGAAATCGATGAGGGATTTATCATTTATGCTATAGGGTTACCTACCACAGGCCAACGTTGGTTCAAAAATTTTAAAGTAGAAGAGGTTCCATGGCCGTTGTTGTTTCTTTCACGCAAAGTCACCTCTTGTGACAGAGGAATGCCCATATCTATGCTCAAACCACGATGGCACGACCTTTTGATGCTAGTCAAGCAGTTCGTAACCTGTGAAGGTCGATACAGATTCATTTTTCTCTACCACCTACGGTTGCTAATGAATTTTATAGGGTATCCATTGAACATGCCTTTCTATTTTCAACGCAACTTATATAAAATGTCGAAAAGGTTTAAAAAGGAGAAGGCTGACAATAGTCTATTCCACAATGGGCTTATCAAGCATATCATTGTCTATCACTTGAGTTTACATGGTGATAGTTGGAGAGCTTGCGTCGCTCGAAATGGTTTCGATGACATGGACCCTATATAGGTTGACAAGCCTGTGGTGAATGAAGCCAAGGTCGGGCCACCGGTGCCCTTCCATATCCTAGTGCCCGTTCCTAAACCCTCGGCCGACCCTATTGTTGACTTACCTGACGCTATGACTGAGAAGATTGAGATTTTTAAAAGGCCTGTAAGAAAAAAGCCCAAGGCAAACCCTACTGCTAATACCAAGGGGGAAAAGAACGCTAGGCTTATTTCGAGGATGGCTAGAAACAAACCTAAACCCTCTGTTGAGTCAAAGCCTATAATCCTTAGTGAGGATTCGAATTCTAACGTAGAACATTTTCTAGCCAATGAGTATCCTTACTCACAGGGTTTATGCCCCGAGCCACCTTATGATTTTGTGACGAATCTTCCTCCCTGCCTAAGGAAAAACCCTAGCTACCCTGGTATCAAATTCTCTAACGAAACCCTCAACAATATGTCCAAACCCTCGCCTGCTCTTTCAACACCCACACACCCGTCATGTGACCAATGTTACCTATGGTTGGAAAGATACTACATTGACGTCCCCCTACCTCAATCAAAAATTCAATCATTGGAAAGTCAATTTGCAGTGTTAACCAGCCAAAGAGACCAGCTCCAAGCAATTGATAAGAAACAGAAGATGACTGGCTCTATAGTTTTCAAGAATGTTGAATCGGCCACAGTCGTTATCAACTACAAATTGTCTTGATCCTACCATACAGGTATGAATTTTAATATTGTTTTAGATTTGTGAATGATCAAGGTTAATATAATGATTTTATTCTACTTTCAAATAGCTCTGTCTCTCATTCAAATGCCTTTGTCATTCGGTGTTCATCCTGTACATTTTCGCTTTGCTAAAAATAAATGGAGTTTCGTTTTGATACATGATTTGATCATTCCTAGTTTAGTCACTGGTAGATTTGTATCGGATTTGATTGGTTTTCGATTGGATTTGATTTGATTGAGTTGGAAAAATTCATGGTTTGTTTTTAATTGGATTTGTTTCGTATCTACTCAGAGCAAGAAGTTTTCATGCTAGATTTAGAATATGATCACGTTTTGAATTGATTGTATGCTATGATCGTTGAATGATTTTATGAGTTTGGTTGTTACATATGCTGTGACATATAATTTTCAACGCTGGAATACAATTCTGACCATTTCCAATTTAGGAAAAACGACTCTGTTTTTACGGAAAGAGTGTTCTCATTTAAGCCTGTGCAAATAATATTCATGCCCGAATCATGGAACAGTTTTGATTCACGATGATTATGTTAACCCTTTTGTTGTTTGATTCGCTTAAGTGGATTGCTGTGTATTTTTAGTTGGTTCGATCACTTTCATGAGTTAGATTCACATCGTGAAAGCTGCTCTGGTTGTTTTTAATTTGATCAATATTTGTTATCCCTATCAAATATGGTTATAATGCGTTTGAAACAAATAATTTTGATCAAGGTAAATCGATCTTGTCTGCTCAGTTTGCTAAAAACAAACGATCATATAATCCTTATGAATCCTATTACCAACTGAGTGATTTCATTATGATTTTGTTTATGGATAGTTACGTGCCAGTGTCGGTTTAATTCGCTCATGGCATGAAACGTTTGTTATATGAACACCGTTATAAAAATTTGAAAATGATCTTGTTTAGATTTGATTGTGTTACCTTTTGATGAGACGGCATAACAATTGCATAAGATTTGTTTTAATTGTATCGATTGCATTGGATATGAAACGATTCCCTTACTTTTTTATCATGATTCAGTTAACCCGACTTTGTGGTAACAAAAGAAACAGAGCACGCATATCTCTATGATTAGTTGATTGATTTTGATCATGTTTGATTTCGAATGGTATAACCATTTCAATTTCAATGATTCGTTTTCAAATAGTTATTGGATGTTAATTGAATTTAATTCTCTTAGAAGATTTTTAATCGATTTTGATGTTGATTCTGTGTCTTATTTAGACCAGCTAAAGAATCGCAAGATTTTGTAGCTAGTCTATAGGATTAGATTTTTATAATTTTGTTAATAAAGAATCCTTCTAACTTGTTCATTTTTGGCCCTTTTCAGGTAAATTCGAACTGAATGGGACATGTTGGACAGTCTAGGGGAATATTTGTGTATTTTAGTTTTACTTTGGATTCCTAGTTTAGTTAAACTTGGGATATCTTCCCAGATTTTATGTAAACGGTTTGATAACTTCCACAGGGAGGTTTTACCCTATGGAAAAAACTTATAAATACTTATTATTTTTGTAATAAGGATCATCCTCACTTGTGGGAGAACCAGGCTATGGATATCTAATACAAACTGAGACAGAAGTTGATGTTCTGCTACAGATTTCGCTTTTATAATATCAATCTTTTGTTTCATGTTTATGCTTATCAATTTGCACTTGATTAGTGACTACTTTAGCTATCATGGTCTTTTGCAGAATGATATGATTTAATTAATATGATCCATGTCTAATTTCTTTCAATACTTAAAAATACAGTAATTATTTGATTCAGTTTATGAACGACATATTTCTCTTCTTCATCAATTGAATTATTCTGTATAAGTCTTTGCATACAGGTTTACCTAATTGTTAAGATTTATAAATAATATGATTGTTGTAATTTTTATGTCTTGTTTCTCCTGTAAACACACTTGAAGAGCACTACAGCTATCATTTACGAGAATCTACTGGATAATTTGGTGTGGGTTTCCTCCCTCCAATCAGCTTAGACAGTCGTCAAACACAGGACAAATCTGGAGCGTTTCTCCAGGTCAGTTTGTGATTTATTTTTGTTAGTATTTTTAGTATACTATTAGTATTTTAGTTAGATATATTTGTAGTTTAGATTAGTTATTTAGTTTAGTTAGTTTTCTGTTTTATTTCTATTCATAAAGTTATAAAATCAACAAAAACATCTTCCTCTTTCTTAGGGCAGAATATTAATGAGTTTTTCAGGTTTTATTTAAATTTGGAAATTTTGGATATTGTACATTTTGTGAATAAGTTATATTTCAGTTAATAATTAGTATAATAGTAGTTAGTAGATTGTATATATAGAATAGTTAGATTAGTTAGTTTGTTTAATAGTTAGTTTTAATTAGATTAGTTTATTAGTTTGTTTTATTTCTTTTTAGATAGATTAGTTAGTTTGTTTTAATAGTTAGTTTTAGTTAGATTAGTTAGTTTTCCCTTTTTGTTTTCTTAGGACCTTAGATCAGCTAACGGAGCCGCTAAACCCATCGGGGTGGTTCATTCCAAACAACTTGGGTTATTAGACAACCTCGGACCGGTTCCACTCTCTCAGTTGACGGACGGTCATTTTCGCCCGTCAACAAGGATCCAATCGAGTTGTTGTAGCTGCACTATGATGTAGGTTTGATCATTTTGTTGTTGTGACTGAGTTGTTTCGACATATTTCAGTGTTTGAAACCTAGGCTTAAGAGTGATATTGAGTCTGAGTTTTCCTTCCCCAAGCTGCTTGAAAGCCTGATGCTCATAGCAGTCTTGATCACCTTTCTCACTAAGTCTTCCCTCTGCTCACACTTAAACTCAATTCGTTGACTGAAGTTAATGTGGCCCTCACTTCCCTCTGCATTTCTTGTCCAGTTCTATGTTGAACATCATTCATATATTGAGTTATTTCCATTGACCTCCACTCATATAAAACCAACATCCACCAAAAACTCTGAAGGGTACTAGGCTTATCCTCCTGCAATCTGAGGGTGACTCTCAGTGCTAACATTCTTGGCGAGGTTGTCAGGGAATGAATTGAAGACATTTACCTGGGAAAGAACAACAAATAAATTATGATTTTGAAGTTGCATCATATATCAGTGACTTGAAGATTGCAACTTGCACCTGGTGACTCCACTATTTTAGTTGTGGCTCCCAAAAGAAGACACATGTTGGCAGCCAATTCAATTTTTTCCATTACCCGATAAGCTGCCTACACCTATGTCTCTTGAACTTCAAATTTCTGTTGCATTTTGCAAATAGACGATATTTTCATTTCATGCGACATTTGTAAATTGGTTTCAATTTAGTTTTTATGACTGAAAGCGTGAAAACTCCTCTATCGTTATTTGAACTGTCATAGTCTTTTATTGATATTCTGAAAGGCACTTTACCATTGGTTTATCATGTGGCTGAAAATATTTTTCAAATTATGCCTATTCGGACATTTTACTTTGATTGCACAACTTGATTTTTATTTAATTGACAAGGCATTGAGCATGTTAATTTATGAATTATACTTGATTATATAGGGGTCATGGTTGATTTTGGTTTTTATATGATGTGATTCTTACTATTATAAGCTCTTGGCTTATCAATTTTATGAAATCTCTTGTCACAATGTTTTATAAACTTTGATAACAAGCGCATGGATAACATATGAGTCTGATTTCATATTGAATGGCAATAGTTTGAAGTTATGTAATGGCGCGTTGGTTAAACATTTGGGTTTTGATTTAATGGTTTGAATTATTACTTGGCGCATATTTAACTTTGGGTTTGATTTTATATTGAACGCTCATGGTTTCAAGCAATAGATTGGCGCATTGGTATGTCATCCACAGTTTAATCCTTGGGTTGGCCGAATATTATGGTTTGAACGATGTCATGATTGATTCAACAGTGTTGTATCTTGTCATTACTGCTATGCATGGTGGTGGATAATCCCACCACCCTCGCACGCGTACATTAATTTTCTCCCCTTTCATCGTTCTCAGCTATTAGCCCAAACGATTTTTCTCCTGTGTGTTTAATCCGAACCCTACCATGCGCCCGCACCATGGCTCCGGTCATAAGGGCTGAACCTAATGGTAGCCAGGAATTGTTGATGTTTGACAGTGCTTACAGTGACCTTGAGGAATTCGGATGGCTCCTGTTCATACGAAAGTTTGATGGCTATAACCCTAGCGTGGCTCGGCAATTTGCATTAACCTTTGATGGCTGCCGAGCCAAGGTTGGGGATGTGTAATTGGAAATTGACGAGCAATTTCTCAGTTTAGCTACTGGTCTGCCTGCTGTCGGACAGAGATGGTCAAAAAATTGCAAAGTGGAAGATGTCCCATGGACATTGCTCTTCCAGTCACGAAGAGTGAGCTCCTGTGACAAAGTTTTGCCCGCGAATATGCTCAAGCAACGTTGGCACAACTTGCTGATGATAACCAAGCAGTTCATCACCTGCGAGGGCCGGTATGGTTTCATTTTCTTGTACCACCTTCGGCTACTTATGGTTTTCATGGGCTATGAGCTTAATATGCCTTACTACTTGCATAGGAGTCTATTTAAAATGTCTAAAAGATACAAGCGGAACCAGGCCGATAACAGCCTATTTCATTTTGGGTTAATTAAAATGCTTGTGGTTTGTCATTTGGGGTTACACCGAGACTGTTGGAATGATTTTCTTATTTGCAATAATTTTAAGGACTCAAGCCCACCACAGGTTGACAAACCTGTGGTGAGAGAGAGAAAGTCAGTACCCCCTGTGCCTTACAGTGCTTTGTTAACTAAACCCCTACCCGACTCACCAATTGACCTACCCAATTCTATGACCACAGATGTGGAAATTGTTAAACCCATGGCTAAAAGGCCTAAAGCCAAACCTACTGCGAATTCCAAAGGCAAAAAGAACGCTCGGTTAATATCTCGCATGGCAAGAAACAAAACGAGACCTCCTGTCAACTCTGACCCTATTATGGTGAGTGAAGATTCTGACTCAGAGGTGGAACGTTACCTGGCAAGTGAGTATCCCTATTCAGAAGGTCTGTGTGACAAACCCGCATACGATTTTGTGAAGAATCTACCACCTTTCTTGCAAAATGATCCTAATTATCCAGGCATCAAAATGCCTTGTGAAACCCCTGGTGACTCATCAAAACCCCCTCCTGCTCTAGCCGAACCAACTTCTCCACCATGTGATCAGTGTGGCTCATGGTTAGAAAGGTATTACCTTGATGTGTCAATGCTACAGTCCAGAATTCATGCTCTGGAGGATCAAGTTGCAAGGCTCACCAGTCAAAAGGAAAAGATGCCATCCACTGATAAGAAACAGCAAACAACAGGTTCGATTTTGTTTAAGAATGTGGAGTCGGCTACAGCATTCGTCAATTCAAAATTGGCATAGCTCAAACAACCTCACTAGTATGGATATCACCTGTTTATATGACAAACTCATAAGATCTGTTTACACCGTGGATTTTCTTTGTCACATAAGCATGCATTATTGTATATAATATTGTTTTGATAAATCAAATTTCGTTATCGTTTTAAGTTTTGATTGGATTTGGCTTTGATTTGATTGATTGTGGGATAGATTTGATTGTTTTAATTTGGCTTCAATTTAATACTCTGTTGATTATTGAAGTTGTTAATATTTTTTCTAAACACAGGCTGTTTTTGGTATTCCAATTTTGAACATAGTCAATATCTCATTTCGAATTGGTTATACTCTATACAATATGGCTGGCAATAATGGTTAACTGTTGTGATTTTATATTCTGTGTCTTTTTGACCAATTCGAATACCATTCTATTATTGCATAACCAAATTGCGAATAGATACGAATCGTAGTTGTTATACCTAACCAATCGATTCACATTGTTTGACCATGTTATTAGTCTGATTCATATTACAACAAATATATTGTTTAAATTTGTGATTATGCCCAGGATTACAATTTGTTTCTATATTTGACTCAGTCACGATTCGATTCGATTCTTGCCCAGTTTACGATTATCACCTCTATCGATTTGATGACGGTTGTGATCATTATTTTGGTCATATCTGTTAACTGTGTAACGCTCAGCAATCAAAGTCTATGGCAAAGTTTGGTTGATGTTGTTATGAATGTTTTATTTGACTATAATCATAACAATTTTTCCATATTGGCATTTGATTAAAACAATATGAATCTTATACAGCAATAACAAATCGATTATGATTGTATAGATTATAATTACATTGTATCTTATACGATATGATTCACTGCTTGATTTCGTTTGGATATGAAACAGTTTGGTTACCATTTGATCCGATTTTATGGCAACTAAAAAACAGAGCATTCTTATCCTATTTTGATTGCATCCTTTTCGATTTTGTTTAATTTGAATGATAAATTTGCTTGAACCATTAGTAATTCGATTTTAATGTTTATTAAAAGAAAATTAAATTGGATTGTTTTAAAAAGATTTCGTTTGATTTCTATCTGGTCCTGTATGCTATTTTAGACTAGCTACAGAATCAAATGATTCTATAGCTAAGTCTGTAGGATTAAAATTTTGTTATTTTTTTACTGAAATATCTCTCTAATTTGATAATTGTGTTTTATTGCAGGTAAATTGGAAATTGCAGTTCAGTTTATGAGCAGTTAGGGGATATTTCAAGGATTTCACTTGCATTTTGATTTCCTAGTTTGGTTGATTTTGGGATATTTCCCAGATTATGTAAAACATTTTGATATTATCTACAGGGAGGTTTTACCCTATGGAGAGACTTATATATACTTATGATTTTTGTAATAATGTTCATCCTCATTCGTGGGAGAACAAGGATATGGAGTTTTAATACAGACTGAAGCAAAATTTGGTGTTTTGTCACAGCTTTAGCTTCTCATTATATCAACATTTTGTTTCATGTTGTGTATATCAATTTGTATATGGTTTATGACTACTTTAGCTATCTTGATCATGTGCAAATGATATAATTTTAATTACTGTAATCCATATATGGTTTCTTCCAAGTGTATAAAAGACATACTAATTGTCTAATTCAGTTTGTGAATGACAGGTTTATCTTCTTCATGAATTGAATTGTTAAATATAAGTTTTTGCATAACAGGTTTCCCTTATTGTAGAGATTTATAATCATAAAATTGTTATGATCTTTTATGTCTTGTTTGTCCTGTAAATAACTCTAAGAGCAGCGCAGCCAATCATTTACGAAAAGCTTTGGGATTAACCAGTGCAAGTTTACTTCCTCCGACCAGCTTCGAAGTCATCATACACAGGATAAACTAGGAGCGCTTCCAGGTTAGCTAGTCTTTTGGTTGTTTCTTTATTAGTAGTTTAATTCAGATATTAGTTTAAGTTAGAGTTAGTATATTAGATCATTTAATTTCAGTAGTTCTATTTCTTATTCATAAAATATAAAAAAAAAAGCAAAAAGATCTCTGGCTGTCTTAGGACAGAAAATATATGAGTTTTACAGGTTTTATGTAAATCTGCCAAAGTGTGTATATTGTATATTTGTGAATAAGTTGTATTATAATTGATAACTAAACGGATAATTAGTAGAGTTAATGTAATAGAAATTAGTAGAATAGTTAGTGTAATTTGTATTTAGTTTTAGTTTCATTTAGTAGTTTGTTTTAATTAGATTAGTGTATTAGATTAGTTTTAGTTAGTTTTAGTTAGTTTTAGTTTGTTTTATTAGTTTAGATAGATTAGTTAATTTAGGTTAGTTTTCTCTTTGGTTTTCTTAGGAGACCTTAGAGTGGCCAACGGAGCCGTTAAACCCGTCAGGGTGGTTCATTCCAAACGGATTGGGTTATTTAGACAACCCCAGACCGGTTCCACTCTCTCAATTGACGGACGGACAATTTCGCCCATCAACAAATGGCGCTAGAAGGAGGGCCAGAACTTAATTAATGGCACGAGGTGGTCGCAAGACTCCTCCCCCACCTAATCGCACACCTATAGTGACTAGAAGCCGTTCAAAAGATAATATCCCCCCTCAAACAGCAACTACTTCAACCAAAGATCTGCAGATCACAGTTGAGCCAACAACCCCTAATCCTACAGGTGGTGATCTCTAAGAGATCGTTCATCAATCTCTTATCAAAACACAAAGTGCCTTAGCTAGCCTTAGGCAACCAAACCGCCCGTGGGGTCAACCTTTAGACTTCTCTGATATCAGAGAATAGTTAGGTGACATAGACCTCGCTGTGAATTCTCCAGATCCAAACTTAAATCCTGCTGCAGGAGGATCTAGGATACCTCCTTCACCACCTCCTTCATCTCCTTCCTCTTATGGAGGAGATTCCTCTTCTAACGAAGGCAATCCACCTTCTTAGCCTTCCACACCCAATTCCCCTATGGCAAATTAGAACAACCCTGCTAGACCCTAGTTGGACCAGGATGTCGTAGTTGTACCTGGAGCCCAGCACCCTTTACCTAAGCATCCAGAGAAATGGCTTCCTAAGTTTGATCCCGATTCAAACAGATAGCCGAAGATCATATCAAAAAATTTATGTTAGCCATCAGACTCCATAATGTTGAACATGAAGATGTTGTCTATAGGTTGTTCCCTTACACCTTTGAGGGTAATGCGTCCACTTGGTACTTTTCCCAACAGCCCCATACCATAGTGTCTTGGGAAAAGTTTGAGCCATGATTTTTGGAAAAATTCGGAGATGGCAAACCTCTGGAAGTCTTAGTCATGGATCTTTCGAGCTTGAAATGAAATCAAAAGAAAAATTTAAAGATTTTAATCAAAGATTTTTAACACTTAAAAATCGAATCCCTGCAGACTCTATGCCTGCTGAGAGTCTTGTAATAGCTTACTATACTAAAGCTCTACATCAAAGTATAGCTATTTGGGTTAAACAATCTAAAAAGGCCACGTTGTTAGAAGCCTTCGAAGAGGCTACTCAGATTGAAAAAGATATACTTAGTCTTAAAGATTCTTCTAGCAATGAAACTGAGACTGTTTCTTCTTCCAAAAGGAAGATTGAAATTCTCCCCAGACCTACACAAAACAAAACACAACCTGAAAACTCTGATTTGGAAAATTTAACCAAAGTTGTACAAAAATTATCTAATCAAGTTATAGATTTAAAAAGGTCGACTGAAGAATCCTCTTCGAGTAAAGGACCCTACGAACCTCCTTTCCGAAAGCCTTTTCCCGCCAACCGGCCTAATCCAAACCCCGAAGGCTTGAACCTAGAAAGTTTGCAATGCGCTCTCTAGACAATTCTAGGAGCCCAAGATGACTTGATGCCTCCTGAAATCCCTCAAGAGGAAGTCGAGCAGGAAACAACTCAAGAAGAAGAGTCTTCTCCAAACATCTTTGGAAACTTCTCGGATAGTATCTTTCAAGATAACTTCGAGACTGTTCACCCTTACAACACTAGGAGTAAGACAACAAATAAACCTCATGCTGAGAACACTACAACTTCACCTCCAAAGCCATCTAAATCAGTAGAAACTAAACAAAGTAATGCTGGCCCTAAATTAGATTATGATATTGTTGAAGATCTTAAAAAATT
>JASDQU010173601.1:20971-32287 GCA_032191745.1 Picea mariana | reverse complement strand
CTAAACTATAGCTACAGGGCTCTGAGACTTCCTGTCCGGCCTGTTGCTAAAGCCCTGGAAGGGAAGTGGGGCATCGAGGGACTTTTGAGCAGAGAAGGGGCACACTTTCTTGGGTGGGACAGGCATGTGGGGACTGAGAGACTGCAAGTTGTTAGTTTGAGTGGCGCCTATGACGGAGTCTTTCCTGTTGTCTATGAGCCATTAGGCTGGTTAGGAATCTTTTTTTCTCGGGTGGAGTTTAGTCCTAGCTCGGGGGTGACCCAGTGCTGAGAGTGATGAGTAGTGTGATCTAAGGCTGAGAGGTTTATGGAAGGTCTCCACATAGTTGGTTATATCCTTGCAAAGATAAGTGTCAACTGTGTGATAAATTTACATGTTGCCTTGTTATTTACGTGTTTTACATGTTGCCTTGTTATTTACGTGTTTATTTTTATGGGTTTATCCATGTATGGTTATAACTGTCATTTTCTTTATGGGTATTTCCTATATGCTGCATGTTTGTGTTTACTGTTATTTCAGTATGAATCCGTGCATTTACTTAATGTATTTTCCTGTTTACGTACGCTTCCACAAGAGCATTGTGTGTATCTTTTAATTGCATGCAGTTCGTAAAATTTATGTGACATAGCTCAGTGAATGTTGGGTTATGTTCCGCAGTGAGAAAACAAGAGCGTTCTCCCGTGTAGCGCGGCTAGGCCATGGGTGGTCGGGGACGTTACACTCCTTTGTCAAGTCAAGTCGACCACTAATGATTATGAGCAAGGTCGAGTAGATGTGGGAAGAACTCAACTAGATTGATTAAATCACACCGGTTTACCTAAATCGACTTACAAAATACACCGATGGAATCCACAAAAGTTGAAGTGAAATCCACCTGTCGACTCCATGCACGCCACCGGTCAGTCAATAGGAAAGTGTTGCGAACTCGAATCCTGTGTAATTCAAATCCATCATATTCGAAATTATGCCTATTCCTGGTGAAATATGCAAGTCACCACATTTTCTAATGATTTTATAAACTTATGAATTCATTTAATTATGGAGGTTCGTCTATTGTGGTGGTGTATGTTGTGTTTCTGCATCTCACAAGCGCCCCGTTGCCAATTCTGGGTGGTCCAACCAAGGTTCCAAAGGGGTATCCGCACTCTACAATGGAGCTGGGGGTCATTTTATCCACACCCAAGAAGACACACACACGCAGTCGATTGAATTTTCCAGTAGACAACAAGTTCTCTCATGCAATAAACTCTCTTTACAATGTCGACCCAATCATAAAATCTTGATCGAAAAATTCTTCATGAAGAAAAGTGAAGGGCGTTGTGCCGACCAACCAGCCAGCGATGCACACTTTCGACCAGCCTAACTCCACCAACTACATTAACTCCATTCACCTTCGCCCAAAGATTGAATATTATTGGGAGTTTCTTCCACGATCTTTCTCAGCATGCTTACAGCATTATCAATGGATCATGATCTCCACTCAATCAAAGAATTGTGATTGACCAATATATTCGCCAAAAATAATTCTTGTGTAGAATGGTCTTCAAATTTTAGCAAGGAATAAGCTGTCATTTGTAAACCAAACTTATACAAGGGTTTACTTGAATATATTTGATTTGAGCGAGTTACTTCTCTGTCAAGAGAGCATGAAAGACCAACATCTAGGCTTCTCTTATGATCATCGACTTGATAAAAATAATAATGCCTAGTGCAAACAATATTTCTCGTTTCTTCATCTTCATATTGGATATTATGAGTTAATATCTTGTATATCAATCATTCAAGAAAGAACATAATTTATTTGATTTTATTCAATTTGAACTCCACATTGTATTTTTGTTCTCGGCAAGGCATCTACTCGCGGATTTTTATTGATATTTCAATTTTTTGTGTAGGTTTTTCAAACAATATCCTTGGACAATTAATGGTATTTCAAGCAGCGGCATCTGAACAATCATCGAGCTTTTGCATAGCGGCATCAATGAACTTTTCTCCCTCACAACAACGTCCATGTTCATCAATAGATTTTCTTGAGCATCTTTAGTATCAAGCATCATTATAAACAATTTCTTCTTGTCTTTTTCATGTGCATGATTTTCTGAGCAACGTCTTCATAAATTTCTGGATTATATCTACGAGCAACCATGGGAAGCAATTAATGATCATCCACCAACCTTCACGAGCAACGATCAATGATTTGTTTCTTTTCTTTTTTAATTTGCATATTTCTGCTCCATCCAACAACCATAATTTCTGGATTATATCTACGAGCATCCATGGGAAGCAATTAATGATCTTCCACCAACCTTCACGAGCAACGATTTGTTTCTTTTCTCTTTTAATTTGCATATTTCTGCTCCATCCAACAACCATCTGTGAGCAATATTCAAGCACCAAGAAATGTACATGAGCAAACTTCAATATTACTTTCATCCATGAACATACCCGGTTCAGCAATATTCAAGCACCAAGAAATGTACATGAGCAAACTTCAATATTACTTTCATACATGAACATACCCGATTCAAATCACGCGGCAACAAAACCAAAATGTTGTAGTCTTAGGAATTAGGGCATACATTCAAGAGACTCATTAAGAACATCAAGACACACACATAATCCCAAGAAATAAGGAGATAAATGCGGGGAAGGATATCTAAACATACCCGATTCAAATCACGCGGCAACAAAACCAAAATGTTGTAGTCTTAGGAATTAGGGCATACATTCAAGAGACTCATTAAGAACATCAAGACACACACATAATCCCAAGAAATAAGGAGATAAATGCGGGGAAGGATATCTAACGGAGTTTGTATTCCATTTTAAGGTTATTTATACAATAGGTAAATGGTTGGAACCGTTGCACCCCTCCAACTAATCATTCATTAGGTGATTTTTATCCTTTATTACATACATTTATATATATTTACTTAATGTGCCTGTCAATTGGACATTATTACATACATTTATATATATTTACTTAATGTGCCTGTCAATTGGACAGTAGATCTGTTATATCTTGGATTAGGATAATATTAAGACAACAAACACTAGATCTTTATTTCTTAGTTTTATTCAAACAAATGGTTCTTCAATAACTTGATCTGATCTTTATGTGCAATAATAAGTCTTTTAACAATAGAAAAGATTGGAGAATAACTTGATCATCTCAAAGAATTTTAAAAGAGTATTACTTTAATATCAAAAGAGAATTTGATAGATCAATTTCAAATATCTCATACTTAATACTCAATGTTACAAGATACAATCGAAATCAACCCCGAAGTAATTCTTTGTGGAGTTTTATTCATAAAAAATGTTCTTCATTACAAAATTTTGACAGTCATGTATATGGTTTTAAATACTCTATGATCATATAAGAAAAGTCATAAGAAAAGTCTTTGAAGAATAAAATAAGAAGACTGAAGACTCAACCCCATGATTGCTTCAGAAATACAAAAATGAAGTCATGAGAAATATGTGTAAAAGAAGAAAAAGAGTGGAGAAGATAGCCTGATGATAAGAAGCTTGGATTCATACTGATATCTATACTTTCTTGTTCTAATCCTTTTCCCCTTCCTTTCTGAATAATTTTGATTATGGAACCATTGATGAAGGCCTTCTTTTCCTTTTAAAATTAGATCTTCTAACTACTTGAGTAGTTAGGGTTTTCACTTCTTTAATTTCGTGTACACTTTTTCTTGAAGTATTCACTTTAATTAGTGCATCATTAATTCCTCATTAATGAACTTACATAATTAATATCTGCATCTTTCAAAAGGGTCTCTTTTCGTTTTTAATAAAAGTTTTTAAATAAATTTTTATTTTCAAAATTTAGATAATTTCCCTTTAAAAGAGGATGACCGTGGTTTAAATTTTTGGAAGCCATAATCAATTTTTCAACCATGGAAATAACTTTTGATTTGATCTTCATCATCTCATCATTTCAACTATATTAAATTTGTCTAAATCTGACTCCCAAATCTCAAGATATGGCCTCGTGAAGTTCAATTGTCAAGCGGATCCATTAAAAATGAAGTTGAATGATATTTCAATTTTTCAGAAAATTTTGGAAATTTTCAACTCTTAAGACCTACCCCATCATCTTCTTCATCAAAATAAATTTCCAATGGTATAATGTTTGTTGCAAATGAAGGTAGGGAGCTCAAGATATGTCCTCCACAAAATCGTGACTCAACAGTTGTTCATTAATTTTGATGGGGCATTATGGGCTTTGATGGGGCATTATGGGCCCTTAGATTGAATTTCGACCTCCTTTATTAAAATTTCAACTTGTTCTTCAAAAACTTATCCCACATGCATTGGGATGTTGGAACTTTTAATGTATATAATACTAAATGTATCATACACTTAGTAAGAAACACAAAGATAATATTATGGAGCTTTGAGAGCTCAAACCCTTAGAAAATTAATGAATTAATTAAAATTTTAATTGCCCAATCATCATCCACCTCATGCCCAGTCAATGATGAGTCATCATCCACATTATCGCCACATTTCACATTGTGATTGGATATCATATTTTCCACATTTCACCACCCAATTGGTTGTAGATTT
This sequence comes from Picea mariana, assembly GCA_032191745.1. Classification (NCBI taxonomy): domain Eukaryota; kingdom Viridiplantae; phylum Streptophyta; class Pinopsida; order Pinales; family Pinaceae; genus Picea; species Picea mariana. The sequence continues at coordinate 27,706 of JASDQU010173601.1, read as the reverse complement.
TCCATGTGTCACCAATGCTTCTATGTCATATGTATCCCATGTGTCACTTGGAGATGTGATTGACTAAGTGTTGGAAGAGTTACATAGTAAAAGGTGCATTGTGTGGTGGAAATCAAAGGTGCATTGTGAGGGATTTTCCATGTGTCACCAATGCTTCTATGTCATATGTCTCCCATGTGTCACTTGGAGATGTGATTGACTAAGTGTTGGAAGAGTTACATAGTAAAAGGTGCATTGTGTGGTGGAAATCAAAGGTGCATTGTGAGGGTAGCAGAGATTAGGTAAATAATAAGAAATATAACTAAGTGAAATATGGAAAGAAATATGGAAAATATGGAAAATAAAAAAGAAATGAGGAAAAGAGAAAGGAAAAGGGAAATAAGAAAAAAGAAATGGAAAATGATATAATGGAAAAAAAGAAAATGAGAAATAAAAGAAAAGAGAAAATGAATGTGAGCGTGGAAATGGTTAAGGAATGAAAGAGAATTGAGTGGAAGAGAGAAAATGGTTAAGTGTGAGGGAATATATGAGAGTAACTAGGCAAAGGGAAAAATGACTAACAAGTGAAGGGAGAGGCGAGGAGAACATGACACTTAGAAAAAATATTCATATTTATTTTTGTAATATCTCCATTGGAATTTTGGAAAAGAATTATGCATGTCTTGGTCGTATAGACTCAGATTCTGACTCCGTGAAATTCATGGCGAAGCTGATACCGATGGCTACAAAATGAACTTATAATTGTTCAAAAATTTTATTCTTTTGATGTCATTTGTTTTCATACTAGGAGTGGGAAAATAGGGGTGACCAACTTTGGTCAAAAACATTGTGATGCTATGATCATACTGTAATGTCCCCCAGCTTAATCAGGGAACATTACTTGTGGAAATACACATAAAAATCAAAATTTTCTTCTACTAATTAATTCATGTAGCTTATCAGTTATGAATTAAACACATATTAAACCATATTCTGATACACATAATTAAATGCATCTACATCATTCTAGATGATCATGAATGCAACTAATAATTCATTCATAGCAACAAATTAATCATTCACATATACATAGTTAAACACAACAATTAAGCTCATCAATAACTCAAACAATAGATAGACACTTATATTTTATAAAACATTTTTGCAACCAGTTTCTTGGGAAGGACATTCCAACCAACCATAGACCTGTTGTTCCAAATCTCAACAATAAGTCACCCTCGATCTGGGGCTAGTAATGCACAAGAGAAGTGTTTCTTTAACAATCCACTCAAAATTCAATATCACACAACCCATTGGTATTCTCTTATATCTATCCCAAATTTCTTCCATCTCTCTTCCTCTTGATCCTCCCAACCCAAGAAATCTATCTCTTCTCTCAATCCATTAGGCATCCCATTCTTTTATCAAAGTCTTTCAGGAACAAATCACTACAAATCTCTCTGTTGGGAACTCAAGGGAACTCACTGCCAAGAAAAATACCAGTAAAAATAACAACAATCACTTGTTGTTACAGTGCAACTCACCTAGGATTTCACTCTTCAGGCCTGTTGGAATAATTAGAGGGGGGGTTGAATCAATATGAGCACTTTTACCACTTTTAACCACAATATATATTCTTCAACTTTACCAACAATGTTCAGTAGTTTATTATCATTGTATCATCTATGATTTCATTCAATAAATCATAAGCATATAATCATAAACAACATCACATCAACAACATCACATTAAGTACAAAGTACACCAATATTTATGTGGAAACCCAAATGGGAGAAAACCACATAATGCTTTCTTATATATATCAATAATTCATTCATAGAAAGCACCAACTTCCAAATTCTCTAGCTGCAACTGGAAGGAGGCTACCACCCCTTGTTCTCAGGCTCCAACTTGAAGGAAGCTACAACTCCTTGAATTCTCTGGCTCCAACCCCCTGAGTTTCGGGCTCTAACTTGAAAGAAGCTCCAACTCCCTGTGTTATTCGTCACCAATCAAAAGGAGACTACAACCCCCTTTCCTTTCCTCGTCCCGCCGCCCTGAAATATAAGTTCCACAATCACTTCTATTGCCACTGTCACTGTCACTCTGTCACTGTCAACCTCTCATTGTATCCAACCTGTCACATCAACCTGTCAAACCTTTCACTAATCAACTTGTCCAACTTGTCATTGATCAACCTATCCAATGTGTCATTGTCATCAATACTCAACCATATCCTTTAACATGGATCATATACGAGGGACACCTCTCAACTAGATGTCCAAAATCACCAACACATGCCTTTACCAAGCATGCACCAAGATCACCAACATGCCTTCACAATATATGTGGTTGTACCATACCATGCATCAACCATGAATCAACCTATACCTCGACCTGTAACACAACTTGTACCATCAACCATGTACATAAAACTGTACCATACTAAGTATCAATCATATACCATATCATGTATCAAGCATGCATCAATCCTATACCATATCATCAATGATGTACCATATACCATGAAATGTTTCTCAACCATATCATGTCATACACCATGTACCATAAGATGTGCTAATCAAGTAATATCAATGGTGTACCTCAACCAAGTACCAACATCACCAAGAGACGTATCTTATGCATGTGATACCATATACCAAGTGTATACCTCAACAATGTATCAATATCAATGGTAGAACTCTAACACAACAAACATACACCTTGTACCAATGCTTCAAGAATATACCAAGAACAAGTCTCAAGCATGTACCATACCATAACATGTAACTCTCAACACATAAACATACATGTAAACATGTAGCTAATCTGATGCTCTATAAAACTGAATTGTAACTCTCATTCAAACATCAGTAGCCTGGCACCAACATTCTCTTCACTTTTTTCTTGTCCTTGCGGAACAAAGACCTTTTGTCACGTGGGTCCTCATGTGACGACATCTAGGAAAACCATGAGGATGCCTTGTGGGACATTAACTCTCTAACCCGCGAGATGACCCAAATTAGGGTATCCTCAGATTTTCCCACTCTCCTCTGTAGTCCCAAAAATCTCTCACTTATCACACTTCACTACCTTAGAATTCTCCATCTCCAACTAGCCAAAAGATCACTTACTCACAATATAGATATTCAATAGAATGTATGTGTGAATGTACAAATGATAGACTCTTTGAGGTGTATTTATACTGTTGTGTAGTAACTTCTCTCCTTAATCTTACGACATCTAGTACTTTCTTGTTATGAAAACTTTACCCTATCCTTCATTGACTTGTAACCAACTAGGGGCTTCTTGACCATTCTTCGGGGATTCCAACTTTGCAAGGCCATATCTCCCTAACTGGGAGGAACCACGTGGAGTACCACATATCACCGAAAACGGAACACCAAGTACTATCCATATATGAGTGTATTACCTATATTTACACTATCCTTCATGTCCTTATTCCTCAATTTACTTTGGGTCCCATAACCATACCTACGGTGCTTCATGTAGACTTTATTAAATGAACCCATCACATGTGATGACATAAATCATCAATGACAACAAATCACCATCAATCTCAACCATACAAATGCCAACCAATTTCCAATGATCTTGTCCATATCTCCGGGTCTTTTAGACTTCTCCAAGGGTTGACATCAATCTCCAAGGGTTGTTATCAATGACAAGAACCTTTCCGAACCAACTGTCCAACAATCTCCCCCTTTTGCATTGATGGAAACACTAATGGCATGCATTGTTGGAAACACTAATGGCATGCATTGATGGCAACACTCATGCTCAAGCATTGCTTGTGACCATCTACCCCCCTCCATCCATGCCATTTATCTTATCTCCCCCTTTTACATCAATGGAAAAGGGTGTCTCTCCTTGGGGATGCTCCCTCTGTCTTCATGCCTCTATTCTTTCTCTTCACATGTTTCCAAGTTCCGCTTCTCTCTAGCAAAGAGTGAGTCCCATTGGGGCTGCTCACCCTATCTTCATGCATCTGTTCTTTGTTACTGATCCTTTGTTCTTTCTTTCATTCTTTCACAAAAAGATATCTCCTCCTAAATATATATCTTCTCTGAACAATCCTTCTCTGAATTTATACATTTGTCTCCCACTAAAAATATACCTGCTCTAAACAATCATGGGTAAAATGATAAATCCCCTTGTCTGAATGCTACTGATCGGATCTATATCTTTGGTGATTTCTCTTTCTTTGACTTCTCTACATGATTTCATGTAGATTAATGTAGGGATATTTGTAAGTGATTCATTTACTCTCTTCCAGTGTTGCTTATTGTCCATTGGTGCTTCCTCATGTAATTCATTGACATATATAAAAGGAATTCATTACTTGAATTCTTCATTCATTTTTCATGTTCACTTGACCATACTGTTCAATGAATTCCTTCCGATGATATAAATTTTGCTGACAATTTTTCTTTCTATGTTCTGCTCTGCATTTCACTACTTTCCTTTCTGTGACCAATTGATTTCAACTATCAACTAATTTCACTTATTTCAATTGAAAATAAATTGTTATGCATCTTCTTTGACCCATATTTTATGTACCTGCTAATCATATCACGAATCCATCTCTATCCATGTGTCAAAAATTTTCCATAACTTTTCTAATCAACTATCCACAATGTTGACCCATCTATCACTATATTGTTCTGAAGACTTCTCTTGAATCTGCTACAATTGACCATCACATCTTCATGTTTGTCATACTGAATCAAATATGTCTATTGATCCAATTTATCTACTCATAAAATTATGCATGTCTGGAACAACCTGTATTGAAGATATCCCTATTTGAATACATACGTTGAATATAATCATAAGTTTCTTCCTCTGTAACTTCCAACTGATACCTACATGGGAACACTACTTCTCAACCGATCAATATGTCATTTTGTTGTTTGATTTCTCTGAATCTGTCTCTACAAACACTTCAAACTGCTTGAAGGATGGTTCTTTGATCTGTAGTAGCTATTGCATAGACACCCCCTATTCAATATTCATATTATTGGGAGTCTCCAAGTCGGACGGCTCAAAAAAATATGTTCTCTGATGCGGAGTAGTCAACCTCTTCGTCGATAGACTCATCATCTCTCTGAACTCTAAAATATTTCTTTTCATCCTCTTCCTGGATTCTGACATCTTCCTTACTTCCTATAGATTCATCATGACTTTGAACTACTATATATCCTAAGAGTGTTATTTCTTGGTCTTGTTATTTATTTACCTTCTCTTCTTTTCTTTCTTGTACTACTTCCAATCCTGCAATCTCTGGGACTTGTCCTTTATTCATCTACTCTTCTTGTCTTTCTTTTCTTCTCCAAACCTTCATATATCTGATATCAATGTTTTGCTTCATGGAGGGATTTATCATGCTTCTAGAATCATGGGCTATGTGTCCATATTTGTGGCATTTATAACATTCAATGTTATGTGGGGCCACATAAGCATCTCTTGCTTGAACACTTCTTCCATATGTTATGCAATCTACAACCTTATGTCCAAATTTTGTACAATTAAAACAATGACCATAAAATAAACTTTCATACTTGGGAGTGAATGATCTTCTTTGTTGTGCAGTTCTTCTAAATTCAAGCCTTGGTTGATCATGATTATGATTTAAGCTTCTTTTTTGTATGAATGTAGAGGGTATTCTTTGATATCCATCTCTTTTGTACGCTTCTTATTAAGTATTCTGCACTTTTGGAATGTTCTCCTTTAGGGGCTTGCATTCTTCCTTTTTCATAGAACCTTTGAGACTTCTACATAACTCTTAGACTTCTCTTCATTCTTCCTTTCTAGCAACATGGAGTGCTTTTTTTCAATTTTCTTTTCTGATGATGTGGATGTTTCTTTCTCTTGATCGTTCTTATTGAGCTTGACAATTTTAACTCTTAACATGACAACTTATTATTCAATATTTTAAACCTCTTCTTCTTTGTTCATCCTCTGAATCTTCATGACTTCTTCCATTATCTTAGCTTCTTCTAGTTGGATATTCAAAGTGACTATCTCTTCTTCAAGTTTTCTTTTTTGTTGAATGAATTCTGCTTCAAGATGGTTTAAATCCTTAGTTCTTTCCTTGAGATGATCTGTCAATATCTTCTCTCTCTTTTATTCTTCCTCCTTTTGTGCTATGATTTCTACTTATAAACCTTGTTTTTGATCCTTGATAGTTTCTTCAATCCTTATGGCTTCTTCTAGCTGAGATTTTAGATTCATGATGATTGGTTAGGATTCTTTGGAACTTTCTTGAGAATTCTTCTTGACTAATTGTTCTTTAAGGAACTGGTTTTTCTTCCTTTCTTTCGTTAGTTCATCTAACACACTGATTAATTTTTCTTCAAGATCTACTATGCCTTCTTATTCTTTTGTACCTGCATCTTCTTTAGCATTCTCTGGCTCTATGATGGGAGAAAAATAAAGATTATGTAACTTGTCCCAAAGTTCTTTGGTTGATGAACATTTTCCCACTTTGTCCCTTTTTGAATTGCATAGTCCTTCCATGATCAAATCCATTGCTATTTTTTTGTTATTTTTCAATTCCTTCTTGGTTGTAGTCTTAGTTTTCTTTGTAGAAGTGTAACTTGTAACAACTAAGTGCCAAACATCATATCCCTTTGCTTGTAAAAATGTTTTCATCCTGATATTCCACATCTCATACTCCTGACCATTCTGACAATTAAACTGTGGCATTCCATTCTTTTACAAATTGTTGCTCTC
>JASDQU010173601.1:8960-20871 GCA_032191745.1 Picea mariana | reverse complement strand
AGTTTTTTGCATTGCACATCGATCAGGACCTTGATCCCGAAGATGACCCCCCCCTCTGAGGTATTCTCGAATAAAATTGTTAATCACCAGATTATTCAACTACCTAGCAATCACATTCCGAGGGGATTGGTCCCTTTAGAAAGACTGTTTAACAAAAATGATGTGGCAATAAAGAGTGGTGTCTCAAGTGAAGAAGTTGACGGTGCCGATTGCAACATTGGCACGTAAGATGAGCCTAAGTTCGTCAAATTATCAAGCAGCCTAACTAATGAATAGGGGGCGGACTACACTGGGTTATTAAAGGAATTCGCTGATGTGTTTGCATGGGGCTATGAAGACCTCAAAACCTATGACACATCTGTCATTGAGCACAAGATCCCACTGAAAGAAGAAGCTAAGCCATTCAGGCAGAAGCTGAGACAGATAAATCCCATGTTGCTACCTGTCATGGAGAAAGAAGTGAAGAAACTGTTAGATACCCAAATCATTGTTCCCTTGAGGTATTCTGAGTGGGTGGCCAATTTGGTTCCAGTGAGAAAGAAAAGTGGAGAAATCAGACTCTGTGTTGATTTCAGGAACCTGAATAGAAGCTCAAGGAAAGACAATTATCCCCTGCCCAACATGGAACACATATTGCAAAAGGTAACTGGAGCATATAGGATATCCATGATTGATGGGTTTTCAGGGTATAATCAAATATCAGTCATGCCTGAGGACATAGAAAAAACAACCTTCACCACTCCTTGGAGCACATTCATGTATGCCAAAATGCCTTTTGGATTGATAAATGCAGGGGCAACCTTTCAGCGAGCTATGGATATAGCCTTCATCGGGGAGAAAGATCAGTTTGTAGTGATCTATTTGGATGACATCACAGTCTTCTCTGGGTCAGACGAGGAGCACCACTGCCACTTGAAAAAAGTTTTCCTGAAGTGTCGGAGGTATGGCTTATCTTTAAATCCCAAGAAATATTTGTTTGCTATGAAGGAGGGGAAGCTTTTAGGCCATATAGTATCAGCAGAGGGAGTGAGAATTGATCCCAGTAGGGTAGAAGCAATTCAGACCCTGTCACCACCCAGATCCAAGAAGGAAGTCCAGGCCTTTTTGGGGAAGATTAATTTTATGAGGAGATTCATCTCAAATTTTGCTGAGCTGGTGAGACACATCAAAGCCATGCTCAGAAAGGGAAATGAAGTGAAATGGACCGCTAAACCCAGGGAATCTTTTGTCCAGATAAAAAGGGCATTGACTGAGGCATCGGTGCTGATCGGTCCTGACTATTCCAAGGATTTCCTGATTTTTTCTTTTTCTTCTTGTGATACAATAGCAGCAATCTTATTGCAGAGAAATGATCAAGGGCGAGAGAAACCTATTGCCTTCTACAACAAGGCATTAAGAGATGCAGAACTCCGGTACGAGATCATGGAGAAGCAGGCTTATGCCTTGGTGAAAGCCCTCAAAGATTTCAGATTCTATGTCTTGCACTCAAAGATCACCGCATATGTTCCTTCTTCCTCTGTGAAAGACATCCTCATACAGCCTGACATAGACGGGAGAAGAGGTAAATGGATTGCCAAGATCCTAGAGTTTGATCTGGAGGTTAAGCCCACCAAACTAATAAAGGGGTAGGGTTTAGCTAAGCTGTTGGATGAATCCAATTGCAAAGCTTTGGGAATTAACTTCATCAATGAGCAGGCTGAGTCATCCAACAAGAGTTCCCAAGGCGCTTTATTGCTAGCAGCATGCCCCTGGTACAAGGATATCTTATACTTTCTGCAAAAATTGAGGCCTCCTGATGGCATGGAAAAAAGCAAGGCAAGAGCTCTAAATCTCAGGGCGGTCAGCTATTTCCTCATTGCCCAAACCTTGTACTGGAAAGACCCTTTAGGGGTATTTTTAAGATGCTTGGACCCACAAGAAGCCCATCAGGTTACATTTGATTTCCACAGTGGCCTTTGTGGGGGTCATCATTTCTGGAAGACCACAACCCATAAGATCCTCCGAGCTGGGTATTACTGGCCCACTTTATTCCCTGATATCTGTATAGAAATCAGAGCTTGTATCAAATGCCAGAAGTTCTCAGGAAAGCAACAACTCAAATCTTTGCCATTAAAGCCTGTAGTAGTTTCAACACCCTTTCAGCAGTGGGGATTGGACTTCATTGGAGAAATTCATCCTCCCTCAAGTGGCCAACACAGATGGATCCTGACTGTGACAGACTATTTCACCAAATGGATGGAAGCTATCCCCACCAGGAGCACTTCCCACAAAGTAATTATCATCTTCCTGGAGGATATCATAGCCAGATTTGGCTGCCCTAGCAGAATTGTCACTAATAACACCGCCCCCTTTAGATCTAAGCCTCTGGTCAAGTTCTGTGAACAGTATGAGATCTCACTGATTCACTCCACTCCCTATTATCCTCAAGGAAATGGACTGGAAGAATCTTCCAATAAAAGCCTGATCAAGATCATTAAGAAATTGTTGGAAGACAATAAACGGGCCTGGGATTCAAAACTCAAATTTTCTCTATGGGCTGACCGAGTGACAACAAATAAGTCCCTAGGCATCTCACCTTTCCAACTTGTTTACAGAATAGAGGCCATTTTCCCTACTCAGCTCGCCTTGTCTGTGGAGAAATTCCTCCAGGACCTTGAAGGAGAGCCTGACAATATGGTTAGAAGGATTCATCAGATGGTGGAAGTGCAGCAGATCAGAGAGCAGGTCATGAGCAGGGCCTACAACCATCAACAAAAGATCAAGCAAGATTTTGATAGGAAGGGCAGAAAGAAAGAATTCGAGCAGGTTGACCTGGTGCTCAAATGGGATGCACCCAGGCAGGATAGGGGCAAGCACAGTAAGTTTGATGCCCTCTGGTTTGGGCCTTTCAAGATCCTTGAAGTATTTTCAAACAACACATACATGTTGCAGGATCTGGAAGGCAAAGAGGTTTTTAGTGGCCCAGTAAATGGGCATTTCTTGAAAAGATTTTTTTTGTGCGCCGCAGTTAGCTCTTTTGTTTTTGTAAATATTGTTTTTGTTTTCCGCTTAATAAGTGACTCCATAGCCCAACATCAAGGCACTGAATCTGAAAAAGTGTTCTTAGAGCATCACAGGGATGACTCTATCCCCCATGGAGCCTAATGTTAGCGACATTTCTGCTAAGGGGGGGGGGTTTAGAATGCGAAGGAGTGGGCGAAAAACCTATTTACTATAAGCTCGGGGTGCAAGTGCGCTTGTGATTAGGTAGTCGGCAAATTTGGACGACAGATATTCGCGCGCCCGGATCAATGGCGCACATGGGATTTCGGAGCCCCCCCGCCTTTCTACCTTTAAGAGGAGGGGGGGGGGTCCGGAATCGGGGGCGCACCTCTTCAACGGTCACGATCGGAGCGCCTGGATCAACGACGCACACGGTGATTCTAGACCCCCCCTGGCTTTCTACCTTTAAGCAGAGGGGGGGGTCCATAATTGGGGACGTATATCTCCAATGGCTGCGATTTGAGTGCCCAAATCAACGACGCACAGGAAATCCAGACATCCTCTGTCTTTCTGTGTTTAATCAACGTGGGGCCCCCTCCCTATAGTGTCATCTTGCCATCTATTCTCCACCTAACCGTACGATGAGGCTCGCTCCCTTTATCCCCTTCCTCATCCTCCGACACCTGTCCATCTCCCCTCTTTTGGTCTGTGTGGTCCCTTTCCCAACTCATCATCCACTCACCAACTGCCATGTGTCCCGCTCCTTTCCATGTCAGCCTCCCATCAAGGCATGCCCATTATATCTCATCCCCTGCTCCCACCACTTATTGCCTTCTGCCATGTGTCTTCCTCTGCCGCCTCTCTCACACCTCATTGCTTCTTAATTCCCCCCCACGGTTTTGGCGCCACCACTCCCCTTCTGCGCCCAACCCTTCGTGCTGGCCTCCACGCTATTCATCAGGCCGTTCAGTTAATCAGGTGGTAGTACGAGGGGTCTTCCACGTCGCAAAAGTGCCGAGTTGGTCGGGCCATCCTCAATCCCAATGAAGTAGTTATTGAAGCAGTTGGTGGTGGTTAGACAACGCCTCCACCATAATGGGAAAGTCCGACGACGAATTAAAGGCACGTCTATTCTCCCATGGAGCTGTTAGGAGTTCGATTGCATCTGCCATAGGTGCATGATCATTCAGAGACTGCAGATGCAGATTGTTAGAAGCCATGCAGATGCAATGTGTTTAATGCAATGTCTCGATTTTGTTGCTATTGTTGTTTTGAGTATATGTAGGCGTTTTCGCCATTTTTTTATCTATCAATGGTAGAGCGGAGCTCCCGACTGTAATGTTTTAACAACCATTCTAGTTCCCTGGTTGTGCATCTATATTTGAGATTTCTTGTTTTATGAAAAACAGTATTCCTACTTCACCTTTGTTTTCGTCTCATGCCAGAGAGTTCATGATCGACTGATTCGCATGAATTGTTGCAGTTATGTTATAATAAAGGATTTGTTGTTGCATTACTGTTTCCTATGGTCGTCTGCCTTTGAATGTAAGAAGGTCTTGCCTTTGGACGGTTCTTCTCACAGTCTATTAGGAACCTGATGTTTATAACAGCCCCCATGCACTCTTCTTATGCAAGTCTTCCCCCTACTACCCCTTATCACAACTCACTGTTTGAAGTTTATCTAAGACCTCACTTGCCCATGCATGCCTGGCCTATTTTCAGAATTGAAATGATGTTGTCCTGAGTTTGCCTGCATTTGATCATCCATTTTATAAAAAAATCATGACATTAAACTGATGGGTGTCAGACTCTGCTCCTGCTGCAATCCAGGAGTGACTTCCAATGCTAACAGTCTCCATTCATGGATATGATCAGAGATATGTATGGAGGTCGTCTGATGAAGGGAGGTCAATAGTTTGGTACCCGTCTCGTATTGAATGGGTAGTTGATAGTGTGTGAGGAAGGACATGGCAAGGGAGTTGAAATCGTGAAAAGAAGCACGTGGTAGTTCAATATACCACTTTGCTGCAGAAACCATAAGCGTTCATTAGAAAAGATGCAAATGTATAGAATCGTCCATGAGGGAGTTCAATGAACACCACAAATGGAAATTCATCACATGGTTGTTTGGGTCCTCTTCGGAATTTCCGTCGAATTTTGGAATATCAGAAGGAAGTTTAGCTGGAATAGCTGGCCAAACCGGAGAATGAAAAATAGGATCATTCGTTAACCGAGACAAGTCTGGGAGGTCCAGAGTTGCTAGGAAAGGTAGTTGTCAGTTAATCTGTGGGTAATATTGGTGTGGCATAGGAACACCAGTAGGACCATACACTGTGTTAGGTGGATAATTGTAACCAGTGGGTGCTCTTGTATAAGGTTGGTGTTGACCAAGGTACACAGGATTTGAGGGGGTTCAAGAAACATGTGCGAGCGGAGGATAACCGGATGGGTTTTGAGGATTATAAGCCAGATTTGGCATTTGTCCATAAGGAGGATATTGATGAGTCCCTTGAGGGGAAAGAGGTTGTTGTGGAGCTTGAGGATTTTGTCCCCCCGAGAACTGTGGGTTTCTTGGAAAGGGGATATTCCACGGATTGGGTGTGGTAGACACATTTTGTCCATACGGTTGATGGTAGGCTCCAGATTGAGGCTGCCCCCTAGCATGAGGGTGCCCTCCAAATGGAAGTTGTCCTCCGGTGGGAGGATTCCCCCCAGCTTGAGGTGGAGTTCCTGAAATTTGGGAACCAGATGTAAACGACTGACCGGTGTTGCTTAATGGGTTAAAGCCACCAAGACCGGTCCCTCCGGGTTGTTGTATAGGTATAGAATTTCTAGGCATAACTTGGGTAGTAGTGACAATGGAAGAATTCAATGCTCTGTACCCAAAAGGGAGTGATGATGAAGGTCTAGGTGTTAGTGGTGTGCCAATTTCATCTTGGCTAACCACCACATTACCGGTGGGGATAGTCAGTACGTGAGGGACCATCGTAGAGTGGGTCGTCTGGAGAGAAAAATTGGACCTTGGGCCAACGGACGATGTGTTCGGATCAACGAATGGTGTAGCTGACAAAATGGTAGTACCGGTAAAATGATTTAAGGGTACAGTATAGGTAACAGGCACGTCGGCACTTGTTCCTGTTCCATAAAGATCCCGCACCATGTGCGGTGGGCTTCGAACAATGCCAACGATCCAAAAGGGGTCTTCGACTAAAGGGTTTTAATGAGGCCCAGTAGGAATGTCAGAAGGATTGACGACGAAAAATTCACCGGCTAAATTCAGTTGGAGAACACGTCTCTCATATCCCTCCGGAATGCGGAAAGCCTCCGGAGACTCTGAAACAATTCAAAAATTCTCTAAAGGGGTGGGAACTTCTTCTTGGGAGGTTATAGTGTCGTGAACCTCTCTCTATTGAGGAGATTCCTCCATAGAATGAGGGGGTAAAGGGGTGTTCTCTTCCATATTTTCTAGAGGAAGTCCCTGTAGCCTATGCAAACGACGTGGAGGGTCTATGTTGGCAAAAAAGAGTCGGCGAAAAAAATCTATGGCAAACTACCGAAAAGAAGCAAAACACGCTAATAGAATCTAGGAATCACAACTAAGCAAACAAAACCTTCTCTCGATGACCGTTATATTTGGTGATGAAATCCAACGTTGCGTGATCAAGTCAAGAAGGGGTGGGGATATGGTGGAACAGTTACAATGGCGACCTGCTTAATGGACTTTCACCTTGGTGCAAGCTTCCACGCAGTAATTATGGACTTACCCTCCAAGGAGCCCGAGTGAGTTTGATCAATGTCTGCTCCAGGTACAGTCAGACTTACCTTCACTGTCACCTTGTGTAAGACCCTAAAGATTATGGCCACTAAGGTTACCAATTTGCAGTCAGCCCCTCGGCGGGTACAGTCGACAGTCTAGTCCGAACGTACAAGCAGGGTATCTAGCCTGAAATCAACTTGAAAGGATTCCACTCAACATTGTGGGTATACCTTTAAGCGATCCCCATAATACGATCTGACTACTACAATCAATTAAACCACGGAGGGATCATCTCCATAGCTTTCCCGAGTGCAACCTCGTGCATAACCCCTGTGTGAGAGGGGGATCCCAGGCAGACTTATACGACAATTGGATTTAACTCTCCCTAGCTCAGAATGCTAATGTTTGTTTTGGAAACTTTAGAGATTTATGCTCATAGCCTAATCCAAAGTGATAATCTTAGTCTACTGTTGGTGGAGGACCCTAGAAAAGAAAATGTTCTAGATAGTTTTTAATTAGCATTCATTTTATAGTTTTTCTTTACTCAAAAGGGGTGCATGAAAGTGAAACTGATGGAATGATGACTCAATCCCCAAAAATGCATCAAAGATGATAAGAAGTCATTTCTTTTTCGATGAATGTCTATTTAAGGGAGAGAGAGAGAGTTATTTTCACTAACAATCACTAATAAGGAATGTCCTCAAACAATTTTTTTTTTTCAATCAAATCCAATGTGGTGCTAAAACTTTTTGGAAATGTCTTCTAATATCCAAATCAATCATGAATATGTCTCTTTATTGTTTATGTGCGAATAATGATTAATTCAAAATGACACTTCTCCTTCCAGTTAACCTTTTGAATCAGGGAAACTCAGACAAGCATAAGCAAGTTTCGTGCAAACATTACACCCTCTTGTTGTGATCGAAAACAAGAAGCAAAAAAGAAAACAAAGAAAATCAAGAATTTCACACAAAATAGAGATGTTGAAGAACAATGACCTCAACAAAAACAAAATTAAGAGACATAGACTTCTAATGTTCTTCACCAAAGTTTCTTGCTCAGTCAAAAAGGAGAGAAAAAACAGTGTATTGATTTTAAACTCCCAACAACAGAAAAACTCAAAAAAATAATGGAGAAGGCTACAAAATATAAACAACAAGATATTTTTTCCTTAGAAGGAAGGATGTCAAAGTTCAGTGGGAAGAAGCAATGACTCACAGAGAGGCTCAGCAAGTGAAACACAGAGACTGGACCCTGAAAAAGCAATTCTGGAAAGGTTTTTTTCCAAAAGAGGGTTGGCGCTCTGGTGTAAAGGGCACCAAGCATTATAGCGCTCTGTATAACACATCCAGAGAGAGTTGGCACTCTGTTAACACAGCCACAGGGGCGCCAGGCTTAAAAATCTCATGAAAATGTCAAAAAATCCAAAATTTCAGTCAAATTTTGGCAATCAAGCTAAGTGTGATGGGGTAAGGAGTCAATCAGCACATGAAATCAAAAAAAAAAGGGGTGAAAAAGGTCTGAAAACAATCAAAGGGTAAGACAAGGTCTATGAGGAAAAATCAAAACCAAAAGTTTCGATTCGATTCTCCCCAGTGGAGTCGCCAGTTTCTGTTGAAGGAAAATATCCCTGCGGATAGGTAGATTTCCTCTTGAGAGCTAGACTCTTAACTCTTAAGATAGAAGACACTTATCATGGACACTGACTTCCTTTTAGATCTATATAAACTGATGTATGAGGAGGAAGGAGAAAAGAAGTACCTTTTATCGACATTTGTCCCTACACGCTCTGAGTTGAGCTCCAATCTTTCGCTCCTCGATAAGCCCTGTAGACAAACAATAGTACAACCGCTTCCTACTCTACTGACATTAGCTTGAAAATAGACCTATCTATTAGAGACAAGTTCATGTGAGATCAAACACAAACTAGAAAGAAACAGGCCAAGCATGTCATATTGATGAGAACAATGACATAAGTAACTTACAATCGTAGATGCGAGTGCAACAACTTCGTCAAATCCTCTTTGTCTAAACCTTGCTCAAAAGATCCACGATCCGGATGACAACAACTTCACTGATTACTCTCCTCCAGTTCACTGTGTGTTTCCTGTGAGATCATAGGTTCCATGCTTCTAATTCTTCCTCCTTTTCACCATGATAGAGCCTGTTTATATAGGCTTAGAGAGGCTTAACCTCTTGAGGTATCTTTAGGGTAGGTTGAGGATTTTCCTCCTTGATTCAGGGATATTCCCTAAGATCATGGTTGAACCAAGAATTCCAATTCAACTGCCTTCCAAGATTGAAATATCTTCTCCTTATTCTCCTCAACAGACCAACTCCTGCCCAGAATAGGCAGCGCTCCCTCAAAGGGGCCATCAGAGTGCTATAGCGCTCCCTAGTAGGCTTTAGTGGGGTGCCAACACTCCTAAAATAAATAGCTCTTCTCTTGCAAGGTTGTTTAGTGCTATAACTCTCCCTAGTAGGCTTTAGGGGAGCACCAGCGCTTCTAAGAGAGATATGGGGGAGCGCTCTCTTCTAAAAACCTAGATTCAGTGATTCTTTCAGGTGGCGAGAGGCACTTAACTTCAGTTAACCATCCCTCTTCCTTGAAATCAAGTGTTTGAGACATTTTAAGTGTCTCATTAGTGTCGTCATAAGTATGATATAGGCATTATCGCAGTATGCTTTTCTTGACACTTGCGACACTTGTGAGCAACATGCGACACTTGCGACACTTATCAAAGCGAGTAATGTTGATGTGTAACAACAAGCTTCCACGCAGTAATTATGGATTTACCCTCCAAGGAGCCTGAGTGAGTTTGACCAATGTCTATTCCAGGTATAGTGAGACTTCCCTTCACCATCACCTTGTGTAAGTACCTAAAAATTATGGCAACTAAAGACACCAATTCACAGTGAGTCCCTAGGAGGGTACAATCGACAGTCCGATCCAAAACTTATGGGCAGGATAACAAGTCCGAAATCAACCCGAGAGGCCCCCACACATAATTTTGGGTATACCTTCAAGTGACCCCCAATATATGATCCGAACACTACAAAAAGTTGAAACACGGAGGGATAATCTCTATAATTCGCCCAAATGCGACCTCGTGCATAACCCCTGTGTGAGAGGGGGATCCCAAAAAACTGATGCAACAATTGGATTTGACTCTCCCTAGCTCAGGATGCTAATGTTTGTTTTGGAAACTTTGGAGAGTTATACTCACAGCCTAATCCAAAGTGCTAACCCTAGTCTAATGTTGGTGGAAGATCCTAAAAACAAAAAATATTCTAGATAATTTTTAATTAGCATTCGTTTTATAGATGTTCTTTACTCAAAGGGTGTATGAAAGTAAAACTGATGGAATGATGACTCAATTACCAAAAATAATTCATAAAAGATGATAAACAATCATTTATTTTCAATGAATTCCTATTTAAGGGAGAGAGGAAGAGTTTTTTTCACTATCAAACACTAATAAGGAATATCCTCAATCAATTTGTTCTCAATCAAATCCAATGTAATGCTTAAAACATTTCAGAAATAACTTCTAATATTCAAACCAATCACTAATATGTATCTTTGTCGTTTGTATGCGAATGATGATTAATTCAATGCAAAACTTCTCCTACCATCTACCCTTTCAAATCAAGGAGATTCAGACAAGCATAAGCAGATTTCGCACAAACGACACACCCTCTTGCTATGATTGAAACAAGAAGAAAAAGAAAACAAATAATAACAAAGAAAATCAAGAATCTTAAACAAAATAAAGATGATAAGAAAAAATGACCTCAAATAACCAAATGAGATGATTCACAGATTTCTGATGCCCTTCACCAGAGTTCTCACTCAGTCAGATAAGAGAGAAGAAAGTAGTGGATTGATTCCAAGTTCTAAGCAACAGAAAAACTCAAAATAAGGAAGAAGGTCACAAAATCTGAACAACAAAGTGCTTATTTCTCAGAAAGTAGAGTGTCAAAGGTCAAGAGGATGAAGTATCGAAGCACAAATAAGCTGAGCAAGTGAAAAAACAGAGACTGGACTACAAAAAAAACAATTATGGAATTTTTTTTGTAGAGGAAAGGATGGCGCTCTGGTGTAAGGGGAACCAGAGAACTATAACACTTTTTCTAAGACCAAGGGGCAACACTAGCGCTCTTCTAACATAGGCAAGGGAGCACCAAGCTTCCACAACTCAAAAAATTGTCAAAAAAAACCAAAAACTCAGTCAAACTTTGTCAATCAAGATGAATGTGATGGAATAAGGATTCAATCAGCATATGAAATCAAACATACAGGGTGAACAAGGTATAAAAAGAACAAAGGGTAAGACAAGGTCTGTGAGGAAAACCAAAACTGAAAGTTTCGATTCGTTCCCCAGTGGAGTCGCCAATTTCTATTGAAGGAAAATCTCCCTGCGGACAAGTAGATCTCCTCTTGAGAGCTAGACTCTTAACTCTTATGACAGAAGGTACTTAACATGGACACTGACTTCCTTTTAGATCTAGATAAACTAATGTATGAGGAGGAAGGAGAAAAGAAGTACCTTTTTACCGGTGTTTTTCCCTGCACAGTCCGAGTTGAGCTCCAATCTTAAACTCCTCGATAAGCCCCGTAGACAAACAAAGATACAACCATCTTCCTAATCTATTGAGATTAACTCGAAATAGATCTATTCATGTGAGATCAAACACAGACTTGAAAGAAACAGGCCAAGCATATTATATTAATGAGAACAACAATGAAGAAAACTTACAACCATAGATGTGAGTGCAACAGCTTCATCAAGTTCTCCTTGTCCAAACCATTGCCTAAACAATCCACACGCAAAATGATGATGTTCCAATACCACTCATGAGATCATAAGTTTGGTATAATTCTAAATCTCCATTCCCCTTCCTCCATGGAAATCCCTCATTATATAAGATTTGGAGACTTAACCACCATGGAGAGAATATCTCATCAGATCCACTAAGAAAGGGATCTCTAAGATACTTAGGGAGAAAATATCTCTTAAGGATTTTGGGGAGGAAATATCTCTCAAGGATTTTATGGAGGAAATATTTCAACCATCCATGAGATCCTCCACCTTCCCTAAAAAATAGGAAACCAAATGTGAGGTGGATTCTCACACTTAATTACTTTCTTTTTCATGAATATTAATAATA
>JASDQU010173599.1:6046-17930 GCA_032191745.1 Picea mariana | reverse complement strand
GAGTACTACCAGAATCAATTAGGACTATTACCTTTTTCTTTTTGATATATCCTTCGATCTTGAGGGTTTGAGGAGTGCTAATTCCATCCAATGCATTACACGATATCGTGGGAGTCAACTCTTCAGAAGAAATCATGTCTACATTTTCATCTTGAGATGGTTCTTGTTCTTGTTCTTGTTCTTCTTCCTCTTCACAATCTATGTAGAATAATTTCTTCTCACCACACTTAGGTCCCTTACTATACTTGCTGTCACAATTAAAGCATAAACCTTTTTCTTTTATTTCCTCTAATTGTTGAGGTGTCAACCTGGTAGGTTGAGGTGTTTTATAAGAAGGAACATTATTCTCTCGATAGATGTTAGGAGTGGTCCTTCTAGTAGCTATAGCCATATCTTTACTTTCAACATTTCTTTCCACCCTAAATGCATTTTCCAATGATTTGGGTTCCCAAAGACGAACCTCATGTTGAATGTTATCCCTTAAAGTTCCTATGAATACATCAATCAAGTGCTCATTTGGAATATATGTTACCTTCATATTCAATCTTTGGAAGTTCTCAATGTGCTCTATAACTAAACCCTTTTGCTTGATATTTATCAATTGGCTGAAGAAGGTATTGCTCCTTGTATCCTCATAGTGTGCTATCATTTTGTTCGTGAAAATTGTACAAGTGATGGGTGATTTGCGAGAACAAAGCCATTGATACGACACAAATTGATTGGGTTCTAAATATAAAGAAGCAATCCGTACCTTTTGTGGATGTGGCACATTATGTAGATCAAAGAATTGATCCATCTGAAGTATCCATGTGATTGGGTCCTTGCCATAAAACTTCCTCATATCGATCTTAGGAATGTGGTTGGTCTTCAACCCAAAGTTAGAGTTTATCCATTATTGATTCATATTCCTTGTTTCCTCATCATGAATTTCATGGGATACATTTTTACTTTCAGGTGTCCTCTCTATTAGGAAATTTTTCAATCCTTCCATGATCTCCCCATTTAAACCATCCATATTAGTATTTATTGCCTCCAACTTAGCTTCCATTGAATCCATCATCTCTTGTAGTTCATCTTTTGTTACTGTCTTCTTTTGTAAATCCTTTATGTCTCTACATATTTGTTCACTTTCATCAAGAGTCCAAGTAGGACTGTCTGGAGGCTTATTTGGGGTAGAAGTTCCCTTTTTTGGTGGCCTATTGGCCAAGTATCACTTTAAACCTTGATTTTCAGGTGGTTCTACTAGACAATCTTTATTTTATTGTATCTCCAAAATTTCGACCCTTCTGGGTATGAAATTTTCTTTTTTGTAGTTCTCTGATATTTATTCTCTGCAATGCCATAGTTCTAATCAAAATTGGATGTGCCAAGTAGAATTTATGGTAACTTCCCCACAAATTTCTGATTTATGGCCTTTCCAGGAGATATCACTTGTATAACATGCCCTGCACAAAATAATTGGTATAAAATTATGAAACTTGTACCAAAAATACTATAGACTGTCCACTATCCAATGAAATTAGTCTCACTCAAATTGTATATTATAGGAATAATTTATGATTGTTTAACTTGGAACACCTACTTGAGACTAGTCAAATACCCTATCTTCCACAGGGTGTATCTACAAATGTAAGATGAACCAGAAGCTGAAATTTTTATCACAGATAACTTAATAATTTCTGTGAATATTCTCCAGATTTTAGGGTCTGAAACGTTAAAATTTTTTATAGAAAAAATTCCGCAATGACTCAATTCAGGATGATTATAGAACCCTATATTACACATGATATATCTCCTAAAGTATAAGGCCTCATGAGCTTAAATTTTAACCCAATGTACCTTGATCCGTCTACTAAATATACTCCAAAGGGTTCCTTCTAAAACTTCATAGAAAAAAAGTTATAGAAAAAATTCCAAGGTGTATCAGATGTAGTAGCGAAACCCCAAGACCTTGAGCTCTGATACCATATGTTAAGAACCAAATATCAATATAACATAAAAAAACCTCAGAATAAGTACTCAATGCCTTGAAAAATAGATAATTTTAGGTAATAAGCCTCTTCAAGGGGGAAACCTCCTTATACCCCACATAAATGTCCAAATACAAGATGATTCCAAATGAAAATGTCTCCTTGGTATATATAGGAGACTAGGAGGTACAATTACAACTAATGGACTCAAGACAACATACATAAAACAAAATTACTAATGTAGTATGCCACAATTAAGGGGTAATGAACCACTATTTAGGGGTTAACAAAGGGCATGGTGGAGTCCTCAGTCAAAATGGGTATGTTGTATGCACGAAAGGAACTATGCCACTCATGATTTGGAGTTGGCAGCCATAGTGCATTCCTTGAAGATATGGAGGCACTACCTTATGGGGATAAGGTTCGAGTTGAAGATAGACCATAATGGTCTGAAATATTTATTTGGACAACCAACTCTAAATTCTAGGCAAAGAAGGTGGTTAGAATTTCTCAGTGAATATGACTTTGATATAAAGAATATCAAAGTGAAAGAGAACAAGGTGGCTTATGCACTTAGCAGAAGGGTGCATGAGTTGCATGCTACAACCATTAGCATGTACCAATCAGATTTGAAAGACAAAATCCTAGAGGCTGCAAAATCAGATTTGCAATACATGGAAATAATAACAAAATTACAGCAAGTTATTTTGCAACAGAAAATTGAAGACTATAAGCTAGGAAATGATGAAATTCTCATGCACACGGGAATAATTTATGTACCAAATTCCTAGGAATTGAAAAATATGCATAATGTACCTTATGCTAGGCACCTAGGGTATCCGAAAACTATTGCAGCTGTCAAGAGCCAATATTATTGGCCATGCATGAAGAAAGAAGTTGTTGATTTTATGTTTGGAGTGTCAAAAGGTCAAGGCTGATCATAGACACCCAGATGGTTTTCTACAAACATTACCCATTCATGAGTGGAAAAGGGAAGTTGTAACAATGGATTTCATCATCAAACTTCCTAGAACAAACAATCAACATGATTATATCATGGTAGTGGTGGATAAGCTTACGAAAGCCAACCATTTTGTTCCAGTAAATCTCACTCACAAGGCAACCGACATTGTTGATATTTATATGAGATAAATTGCTCGAATACATGGTATACCCAAGATAGTTGTGTCTGATAGAGATCCAAAATTTACATCAAATTTTTGGAAAAGATTATTTAAGGGATTTGGAACAAATTTGAATTTTAGCACAACTTATCATCCAGAATCTTATGGATAAACAGAGAGGATGAATCGAGTGATTGAGGATATGTTGAGAATGTATGTGATGGATAAACCATCAAAATGGGAATACTACCTACACTTAGTAGAGTTTGCTTATAACAATGGGTACACAGCATCTCTAAATATGATCCCATTTGAGGCACTTTATGGCAGAAGGTGCAACACACCGGTAAGCTGGGACAACCCAACAAATAGATCAGTGGTTGGGCCAGAATTACTCAGGGAAATGGAAGAGAAAATGATGAAAAGAAAACATAATTTAAAGGATGCTCAAGACAGGAAGAAAATCTATGTTGATAAGGGAAGAACTCACAGGGAATTTAAAGTGGGTGACCATGTATTCTTGAAAGTAAAGGACAATAGAAGTTCCCTGAAGTTGGGAAATTGTTCAAAGTTGGTAGCTTGTTATTGTGGGTCATTTGAAATCCTAGAGAGGATTGAGAATATAGCATACATGTTTTCCTTTTCTGCATCAGTGTCTATTCATAATGTATTCCATGTGTCATTTCTCAAAAAGTATATACCTGATGCTAATAATGTCATTGATTGGAATGTGATTCAGGTGGAGAAAGAAGCCGCCTTTCAAGTGCATCCAGTGTACATACTTAACCAAAAGATAAATAAGCTTTGGAATCGATCCATAGATATAGTAAAGGTCAAATGGACCTGGTACGGTCCTAAAGATGCAACTTGGGAGCACGAGGATGCCATGCGGGAAAATACGTACATCGTTTTGAGGATTTTTGAAATTTTGGTTGTATATGTGTATATATTGCACTGAGGAAAGTGCATAGATAAGGGGGAGTGGAATGTAATACCCATAGGAAAAAATTGAATTGTAAATGTAAATACAAATGTACTTAGGATGGTGAACTGGGATGCAAAAAGGACAATATATCTGTAATGTAAACGTAAATGTATTCACATGCAAGTATTAATGAAAAACACATCACTGCGACAAAACAACCATGTAAAAGAGAGTGGGGGAATAAACTCCACTAGTTAGGGAAAGGGGGATAAACGTTAAGCATAAGTGGCTAAGATAGGGATCTTAAGCTAAAAAGGAATATTATATTAATATTCTTTAAACTATAAGGTATGGATAATTATTTTATCCTAATTTCTAAGGATGGGGACAAGTGGGCCAAAGTAGCTCTCAACATGACAAGTGTTAAATTAGGAACATGCATACAAAGAGTTTGGACTTATTACATTTTTCATCATTCCATCAGTCCTCCATTTTTTTTCACTCACGAATTTCAACTATCTTCCGTACCTCTCTATCACTAGCATCATACCTGTACCTTACCTTAACCAATATTGTACATGTACCTATACCTGTACCTAGTTAACTTAAGATTTTTACTAAAGAAGTGGATTGGCAGGCCCATGGGATATTGAAGAGGCAGATTTTTAGGCCCATGAGAAATTCTCTCTAGGTGAGAGAATTGTTGGGAATTAATTTCCCGAAGGTGCCAAACTGTAACTACAGGGCTCTGAGACTTCCTGTTGGACCTGTTGCTAAAGTGATGGAAAGGAAGTGGGGCAACCGAAGGACCATTGAGCAGAGAAGGGGAACATTTCCTGGGGTGGGAAAGGCATATGGGGAATGAGAGACTGTAGGTTGTCACTTCGAGTTGGCACTTATGACAGAGTTTTTTCTGTTGTCTGAGATACATCAACCTGGGTAAGAATTCCTTTACCCAGGAGGATTTTAGTCCCAGCTCGGGGGTGACCCACTGATGAGAGTTCTGAGTGGTGTGGTCTAAGGTTGGGAGGAACGTGGAAGGTCTGCACGTAGTTGGTGGTCTTTTTATCAAAGATAAGTGTTAATTGCGTGTAAAATTATGTGCTCCATCATTATTTATGCATTTGTTTTTATGGGATTTTTCCTGTGTATGCTGCATGTCTATTTATATTATTATTCTGTATGACTCTGTATATTTGTAGAATATTTGTATGTTTTAATTTTGTATATAGTTCAAAATTTTATGAGACATAGCCCAACACTTGCATGTTGGGGATGCTACAATACAATTCCTTCTTTTCTTGATTGAGAAGTTGTGAGTTCTCTTCTCTTCTTATTTCTATTTCAACTTTTCCTCCAAAAACTGATTGTACATTGGCCTCCAACCATTTTTTGTTCCAGCGCCTTTATGTTGCACAATCTTTCACTCAGCCTTGTATTCCCTTATTTTGATTGTTTATCTGACTCTGTGGTAGCTTGTGCAACTTCTATACTTCAAAACAAACGACCAGACAATGCCCATAGGTGATAAGGCTTAAGAATGAAACATTGGGATAGAGCAGGAGCCAAAATTCATAAAATTTTCCAAATAAATATCCCCCAAACAAAAGGATGAATACTTGCATTTTTTCAAGTCATACATGGATGCATTTTCTTAGAAATATGAATACTTTAAGACCTATGATACTGACATTATACAACACACCATACCACTCAAACCTGGTACAAATCATTTTAGGCATAAGCTGAGACAAGTCAACCCCTTCCTACTACCAACCATTGAGAATGAGGTGAGAAAGTTGTTGGATTCTCAAATCATCATTCCTCTTAGGTATTCTAAATGGGTAGAAAATTTGGTCCCAGTGAGGAAGAAGAGTGGAGAGATAAGGATCTATGTGGAATTCCTAAACCTGAACAAATTCTCTCTAAAGAAAAATTATCCTCTACCCAAAATGGATCATATAATTCAGATTGTGGTGGGAGAAAATATAGTTTCTGATGGTTGTTATATATGCACTAAAAACACACTAAAAACCCTCAATTAAATTGTCAGCCCGGGGTAAGTAAACTTATATTTGTAGAAAAATATATGCCAAAGGTAGAAGGGATGGTAGGAGTATAATCTAACTAATGAAAGAAACTATCTAAGGCTAATATACTCAAGAAAGCCTATCTAATTAGCAAACCCGACTAAGCAACTTGAAACTAGGTAACCTAAGTACTTTTGGGCCAAGGATCGATGGATAGTTCCTAAGAAAGTAAGTAAAACCCTATGTAAAGAAAACTAATTCAACAATAAGCAATAAGCAACTATTTAAGCATAATAGTAAGAAAATAACCAAAGCAAACTATTTTAACTTTCCAACCTATATTCAATGAGCAACTATCCTATGAAAGCAAGTAAATAAACAAGTAAGAAAAGACACCTAACTAACCTACTAAAGAAAAAGACAAGTAAGAAAAGGCACCTAACTAACCTACTAAAGAAAAAGACAAGTAATAAAAAACAACTAAACACTGCAAGCAATCAAATTAAAACTTCTCATTGAATAACTATCTAGCCTAAGAGGCAAGTGAATTAAATGCCTAATGCAAAACTATTTCTAATGCGTGAAATGAAATCTAAATGCTCAATGCAATGCATGAAAGGAAATCTAAATTCTCAATGCAATGCATGAAAGGAAATATATTCTATTGAAAGCAAGAAATATTAACAACTAATTCTTAATCTATGATAAGCAAACTACTATCTAATCTATCAAAGCAAAGTCTATCTATCCTACAACAGCAATAAAACTATTTTCCAAGCTATGAAAGCAAGAAACTATCATGCATTAATCAACAATATAAAGAGACTATTCTAATAAATTCAATTGCATTCTAGGCTAATGAAGCAAGTTCATACTACGCTAAACTCAATAATTAACTATGAATTGAAATTGCAATCTAGGTCTATGAAGGAAATTGCATGAAGTAAACTAAACTAGTTCTATTTAGTAATTCAAATTTGCAAAAAGGGAAATGCTTATAAACAAAAATTAACAATATTCCAGCATATGATAAGTAATGAAATGGGGAAACTAACCAACAACTAAAGAAGAAAAACTAAGAAATAATTAAATAAGCAATCTGAAAATAAAAACTAAGACTAATACTACCCATCCATCGAAACCCTATCAAAGAAAGCATGCATTAAAACTCTGTTTTAAAATTCTGTTTTAAACTCTAACTAATCTATTTCCTCATACATAAATTATAGTCTATTATTTAATCACACCGGGGTTAGTGTATTAAGCTTAATCTTATCTATACTAACTAAGAACTCATTGCATACTAACAAAACACCTTCATATTAACCTGCAAAAGGAAACTAACACAATTAAACTATAACAACAATTTATACAATGAGAAAACGAAATGACAATTCATGTACAGGAAAAGAAATAAAAATACATCTACGTTATTTAATTCACATGTAAATACATAGGATGGTTACCTAGACTGCTGGTGCCGCCCCCAAAAGTTGTGGTTACTCTTCAAAGGCACACCATGAACTTCAGCACAATGATTTCACCATTAAAACTTAAAAACACAGTTTTACACAATTCTGGAAAACGAAAATGGAAAAATAGAGGCAAAATTGTATTTGACTCTAACACACTAATTCTTCTACTTCTTAAAAATATTATGATCATCCTAGCAGTATTTATAATCTTACAGACCAAGTGGTCGACCACAGGAGGGTCGAACCACTTCTAATTTCAACAAATTACAATAAATGATGCCCTAACTGCCGAAACAGAGTGAGCCAATAATCGCCCACTTGGACAACTGAATCTAATTTTTTGGGAGCTTAGTCGCTGGAGGGGATAAGCATGAACAAAACCCACGTTTCCGATTTTCCCATCACTGGCCGCCAATGCCATAACCGCCAAGTCACCCTACGTTTTTGTGCAGGAAGAGGTGCTGGACGGAGTGCCGGATCAAGTGTCAGAATGAGTGCCGGATCAAGTGTCAGAACTAGAAATGTAGTGTGTTTTTTCTTTATAACACCAGAAAAATGTGAATTATCTCTTGGAAATCATAGAACATGACGAATTATACTCTATACAATCATCAAACATGAATTATACATACCGAGTGTTGATCATACTGTTTTATCATGAAATTCTTCAAAAAGCTCCTTCAAAGGATGAAAAACATATATATACATTCGACAAAAGTGTATAATAACTGTCATAGAATTGATCATATTTCGGGCCCAATATTACCCCCACACCTAAGATTTTGCAGGTCCCATTGCAAACAAAAAGAAATTGTCCTTTATGACTAAACTTGCGAAGGAGGGGGTGGATTAGCTTTAGAACCTTCTCCTTCTTTCCCAAGGGATTTTGACTTAGGATTTTTGTAGTGTTTCAATTGCATCCAGAGACTATTATTTAATATCATCATTCTAATGCTGTAGAGAATTCATCGTGGGTTGTAGGACAACATTATCATGGCGTAAATGATGACTCAATGTTTCATGCTCTCTAAGTTTTAACTGGAGGGTTTGGAGGTTGTTCATGACATGTAAGGAAGACTTGAGATGTATATTATATCCTTGATCCTTTAAACCATGCAAAACAACAATTTTTCCTCTGCAAAATTAGTTCCAAAAGTGACTTCCCATAAGCGCAATAATTCTGGCCTAGTGAACTTGTGAAAAATAGGTATCAAAGTGACACCTGTAACTACAAGAAAATAAAAAACGTGTAAACAATTAGAGAGGTTTTTGTTTTTGAATATGTCCTTGATAAAAACCTCTCTTTTTTTTCAAAAATTCACTTTCATTTGTTAGGAAAACAGGCCAAGAAAACATGACTAAAACAGGAAAAACAAAGTGTTTTATTTTCTAAAAAACTAGGCCTCTAAGAGAATTGAATATATACAAAACCATAATGTATATTTAAAAACTGAGAGAGGTTATTTTTTTTCAATATGTCCTTGATAAAAAACTCTCTTTGTTTTCAAAACTTCACTTCCAATTGTTAGGAAAACACGAAATGAAAATATGACTAAAACAGGAAAAACAGAGTGTTTTATTTTCTGAAAGTATAGGCCTCTAAGATGATAGAATATATCACAAACCATAAAGTATATTCAAAAACTGAGAAAGGTTATTGTGTTTTGGTATGTTATTAACACAAACCTCCTACAGGTTTCAAAATTACTTTCTCATTGGTTCAAAATACCAGCTTGAAGTTGGTTACTCAAAACTTGCAGAAGCACAACGTGCTCTTAGTAGAAGTGTAGCGTGGTCTTTGATAGGGATTTTGGAGGCTTTCCTAGAGGATTTTTGGGCTGAAAGTGGCATGGGTTGAAATTTTATGATGTCTTCTACACAATGGAACCATCAAGAACTGCAAATTCCTTCTCCAACCCTCTGAAAAACTGACTTGAAGTCAAACTGTTCAAATGTGCAGAAACCCTCCTATAGTGACTGTATTTGGGGGATTTCTCTCAAAAAATAACACATGTGCATAAAATGAAGGAGGTTCTTGTTTATTGGTATATTATTGACAAAAACCTCTTTCACTTTTGTCAAATTCATCTTCCTTAATTCAGAAACCAATTTTGAAGTAGAACTTTGACCAAGACAATCATTTAAAAATTTATGACAAGGAATGATGATATGACCATGATGAAGATTTATGACCTTGGATAAGTGGAGGGAGTAGTATTGACACCTAGACACACCAATTACCATTTTACAACCAAGATATGTCAAATTGTATTTGAGAATTTTATTTTGAAAATATAACAATTTGACCTAATAATCCTATCAATCACATGAAAGAGTAAATTTGATCACTGGTGACTGACAGAACTGACAAATGATAAAACAAGGCTTGGTTTGTACTGGTAGGCATGGTGAACAGGAGAATTTTTATTTCCTGTCATTGATCTGTAACAATCCAAACAACTGTTACTCTTTTCATAATCTTGTAATACAGATGACAGTAAGTATTTAACAGTTGTAATCGCTCTATATTTGTCATAAAGAGTAGTTAAGTATAAGCAATATTCTATAGCATAAACATAAAAATGCACAGGATCTTATAACACACACAATGATGTCAGCAGTATATAATTTAGCATACCAATACAAACAACTGTTGATATAATATCCCAAGACTTTGTAAAAAGACAGTTTGACAGAATTTTGACAGAAATCCTACTTCCTCTTCTCATGGGTTTGCTATACAAATGAGTAGTGCTTATCACTTTTTTAGATCAGGAAACTTCCCCCAGACTGAATATATGGCACGTCCTCATGCCATTAATTATCAATAGGCTTCTTGGGGATTGGTTACAGCCTCTCAAGACTCTTTAAGAAGTAAAATGGGAAATTCAATGGCCTGTTGAACTGAAAGTGAGCTAATAATCGAAAGTGATAGGCTTTAAAGACAAAATATCAAAAAGATGGGTGTTATATATGCACTAAAAACACATTAAAAACCCTCAATTAAATTGTCAACCTGACCAGGGTAAGTAAACTTAGAGTTGTAGCAAAATATATGCCAAAGGTAGAAGGGATGGTAAGAGTATAGTCTAACTTCTATCTAAGTCTAATCTACTCAAGCAAACCTATCTAATTAGCAAACTCGACTAAGCAAATTGAAACTAGGTAACCTAAGTACTTTTGGGCCAAGGATCGATGGATAGTTCCTAAGAAAGAAAGTAAAACCCTATGTAAAGAAAACTAATTCAATGGTAAGCAATAAGCAACTATTTAAAAATAACAATAAGCAAATAACCAAAGAAAACTATTTTAACTTGGAAACCTATATTCAATGAGGAACTATCATTTGAAAGCAAGTAAATAACCAAGTAAGCAAAGACACCTAACTAACCTACTAAAGAAAATGACAAGTAAGAAAAGGCACCTAACTAACCTACTAAAGAAAAAGACAAGTAAGCAAAAACAACTAAATACTGCAAGCAATCAAATTAAAACTTCTCATTGAACAACTATCTAGCCTAAGAGGCAAGTGAACTAAATGCCTAATGCAAAATTATTTCTAATGCGTGAAAGGAAATCTAAATGCTCAACGCAATGCATGAAAGGAAATCTATTCTATTGAAAGAAAGAAATATTAACAACTAATTCTTAATCTATGATAAGAAAACTACTATCTAATCTATGAAAGCAAAGTCTATCTATCCTACAACAACAATAAAACTATTTTCTAAGCTATGAAAGCAAGAAACTATCATGCATTAATCAACAATATAAAGAGACTATTCTAATAAATTCAATTGCATTCTAGGCTAATGAAGCAAGTTCATACTATGCTAAACTCAATAATTAACTATGAATTGAAATTGCAATCTAGGTCTAAGAAGGGAATTGCATGAAGTAAACTAAACTAGTTCTATTTAATAATTC
Organism: Picea mariana; assembly: GCA_032191745.1. Taxonomy (NCBI): domain Eukaryota; kingdom Viridiplantae; phylum Streptophyta; class Pinopsida; order Pinales; family Pinaceae; genus Picea; species Picea mariana. The sequence goes on along the minus strand of JASDQU010173599.1, from coordinate 6,479 downwards.
AAATTTGCAAAAAGAGAAATGCTTATAAACATAAATTAACAATATTCCAACATATGACAAGTAATGAAATGGGGAAACTAACCAGCAACTAAAGAAGCAAAACTAAGCAACAATTAAATAAGCAATCTGAAAATAAAAACTAAGACTAATACTACCCATCCATTGAAACCCTGTCAAAGAAAGCATGCATTAAAACTCTGTTTTAAAATTCTGTTTTAAACTCTAACTAATCTATTTCAGCATACATAACTTCTAGTCTATTATTTAATCACACGGGGGTTAGTGGATTAAGCTTAAGCTTATCTATACTAACTAAGAACTCATTGCATATTAACAAAACTCCTTCATATTAACCTGCAAAAGGAAACTAACACAACTAAACTTTAACAACAATTTATACAATGAGAAAGCAAAATGACAATTCATGTACAGG
>JASDQU010173598.1:21938-35321 GCA_032191745.1 Picea mariana | reverse complement strand
ATTACATATGTTCGATCCATGTTGTTGTTGGGATGGTTCTACAATGCAATTATGCTAATTTATTTGATCATCTCCTTGTACAATTTTTCCACATCCCTAACAACATGTTTCAGATATCGACTTATTCGTCCTTTTAAATTTGATCAATCTTCCTTAAAAAATCACATTAAAAAAATGTTTTATATTTATATGAAAATAAATGTAGCAAAAATATTATTTTGATGATTTTTTGGACTAGTATATGCATATTGTAAAAAAACATGTTTAGCAATAATACTTTTTAAATGATTTTTTTTGTTATTGTATGTTTTATCTATTACAAGTCTCACAAGTCCCATTGATCATTGTTCCAAAAATGCTAGTTGTACTTTATATAATTTGATTCTTCGAGTCAATGGATTGATTTTTGTAATGTAAGTGAAGAACGTCTATATGTTTTTTCCATTATATCCTTCATAGATTTATAAAATCCCTCCCCGCCTTTCATTAACTTATCAAACCACTCTAAATTAAATAAGGACCATTTTATCATAATTTACATCCTTCATAATTTTCATCTTCTAAGGATGAACATTTTTTCCCTTAGTTTAGGTTTATGTGGTGGGAGTTTTGTTCATAAATATTCGGAAGAACCACAGTATTCTTTATTGCTTGTCGACGTTTCGGATCCACAACAAAATCCATCTTCAGGACATAAAAGCCTGAGGAAAAATACAAGAGAGGAACCCTAATAAATACTAAGGTGGAGTGGAGGGAACCTAGATGTCAGCTAAGTGAAAACTCTAGGGTTTACTAAAAAAATTTATAATAAATTTTATCTTATATTGTTAAAAACAAAGTGAAGAAATTGATAAAAATGATTGTTATTTAATGTATTAAGTGGTGAGGTATGAGGAGAGGTAAGGTAAAAAAAAATTATAATCCATTTAATATTAATATTATAATTAATGTTATATGTTAGTTTAGGTTAAAATTAGGATTAATTTTATTTTTATTAGTGGTAATATTAATAATTATTATTAATGTGTTCTACTAGTTTGGGTTTAAATTAGAAATAATTTAATAGTGGTAATAAATATTATAGGATTTAGTGAGGTTTATTGGTATTAATTAAGTTAGTTTAGTTAATTAAATTAAATTAATTTTAATTTGATTTTAATTTTAATTTTAATTTTATTTTAATAGTCTAGGGTGGAAATTAGGTTGAAACCTAGTAAGTTCTTAAGTCCTAGGGATCAGGATTTTGATATCTTCTTTCCCGAATGAGAGGGATCCAACTATCACTAATCTCCAGACCGTTATCTCTGTTTAGGTTATTGGGATTCTTGATGATTTTGATTACTTCCCTAATTCATCGTTTAAGGAGGTGGTCTTCTTTTGCTAAGATTTTGGTGTCTTCTAAGCGTACATGATGCTTTGTTGTGAGAGAGTGTTATGCTAATGCTGAGGTGTGGGTTCATTCATTCTTGATGTCAACACCATGCTCTTTAATCCTGGTGTGAAAAGAGCGATCGGTTTCTCCAATGTAGCATTTGCCACACGAACATTCTACTCTGTATACTCCTTTGCAATTAATTTAGTCAAGTTTGTCTTTAACTGATCTCATTTTTTGTTTGATGGTATTAAGCGATTTGAATGAGGTCTTAATCTCTTTCTTGTTCAGAATTTTTGCAATTTTATCAGTAACTCCTTGAATGTAAGGGAGGTAAGCAGTCGGGTTCGGGGTTTGGTTGTTTTGCTGTGGAGGTCTAAAATTTTCTATTTCTAGGGCTTTCTTTATTGCGTTCTTAATATCTTTTTCTTTGTAACCTATGCTCTTGAAGACTTTGTGAAGGTGATTTTTCTCTTGTGAAGGTAGTTTTTTCCCTTGTTGTCAATCCCTGCACAACATTCAACAAATGTGAAATTGAATGTTTGAAACATGTTAGTGATTATTGTTAAGAAGTACATTATTAGTAAAAAATCAAAATAAAAATTTATATTGATCACTTTTTTATCCAACTATTTTTTCTCTTTGAACATTTTTGTAAAACTTTTATGTTCTTTTCCACATAGATTTCGAACAATTTTATAGAGTTTCTTCAAATATTTTCTCTATATGACATGCATTGTATAATACACATTATTTAAACATATAAATAAGTTAAAAGTATTCTTTTTATATTAAAATTTAAAAGAAATTGCCATGTTATATTCTTGGGATGTGCTTCCCTCACATTGGTTGCAATAAGTTTTATTTTCTTGATATTCTATTAGCCATATTCTATCAATAAAGTTCTTGCATAAATATACAAATTATGAAATATGTTTTTACAAACCAAGTAAAGAATTTTAAGCTAAAACTATTTTTGGATTAAGTAGTGCATTCAATGCTATAATATGCACTAGTGTGCCTAATACAATATTATGCATTGATGCATCTTTATTGTATAATACACATTGCTAAATTTGAATTTTTTTTAAAAGGTAGCGCCAAATTGTGCGCTTTGCAAAAAACCACATTGGTGCATGTTTACTATATAATACACACCATGAACCACATTTTTTTTTTAAACTAATAGCGACAGGGTTTGGGTTCAATGCAATGAGTGGTCTCAATCAGAGACCCAAAGCCAGTAGATATCTATTTCTTTAAAAATGTCATTATAAAATAGAAAAGAGAGTAAACTCCTAAAGCTAGAGTTTGTAGCAACACAAAACAAAAGAGAAGAAACAAGAAAACTACAATTTGCAATGCTGAAGGTAACCTTGAAACCCTTGTATTTTTTTGAAAAAAAAAATATGGATTTTTTTTTGGATCAATGGAGGGAAATTTTGAGATCAATATAATGAAGTCACATACCTGAAATTTATCCTTTGCAGATTTGTTTGTGACCTATAGTGATCTTGAGTGTGTTTCTTATGTACATGAGTGCATTGCCTATGTATGTGGGTGCGTCAATTATGTTAGGTGCATCACTTATGTGAATGAGGGAATCTCTATATTTGTGAATTTGTTGCTTATGTGTGTGAGTGCTTTATTTATGTGGTTGGTGCATCACTTATGTGCATGAGTGTATTGCTTATGTTAGGTGTGTCACTTATTTGTGTGAGCATATTGTTTATGTGCATGAGTGCTTCACATATTTTATTGGGACATCACTTATATGCATCCATGTGTTGTTTATGTTAGGTGCATCACCTATGTGAGTGAGTGTGTCACTTATCTCTTAAGTGCATTGGTATGTGGGTTATGTGTGTGATGCATTCTTTATGTGCATAAGTGCACCACTTATGTAATTGGTTTATTTCTTATTTGCATGATTGTGTCCCTTACATGCATGAGTGCAACGCTTATGTATGTGAGTGCGTTTCTTATGTGTTAGGTATGTTTTTTTTGTGTGTAAGTCAATTATGTTAATTAAATTTATTATGAACATGAGTGTGTCACTTATGTTTGGTGCATCTATTGCGTGCATGAGTGTGTTACTTATGTGTGTGAGTGTTTTACTTATATGTTTGGTGTGTCTCTTATATGCATTGATGTATCATTTATGTTAGGTACATTTATTAAGTGCATGAGTGCATCACTTATGTGAGTGAGGGTGATGTTTATGTGTGTACATGATTCACTTATGTACTAGGTGAGTTGCTTACGTGCATGACTACTTGAATGCATCACTTATGTGCATGAGTATTTCTTTTGTGCCCATAAATGCATCACTTCTATTAAGTATGTCAAATGCGTGTTTGAGTTCGTCACTTATGTGTGTGATTTCATCATTTATGTGTTAGGTGTGTCACTTATATGCTAAGGTGTAAGATTGCTGAATAGATTTGTGTGGAATGTTTGAAATTTTTGGTTTTCTAGTTGATGCATTTTGAAAAACAATTTGCACTAGTAGACTTCTTAGGCTCATGCCGGGCTTGATTTTGAGTTTTACATCATACAATAGTTTTCATGATGGAAATGACATTCAATAACAATGATGCAAATAGAAACAACAACAAAGGAAAATCCAAAAGACTCATATCTGAATTTATTTATTATATAACTAACCTTAGTACAATAGAAGAGCATATCTTGAAAATATATAGGAAGATAGAAGATGTGGTTGATGGCACCTCCAAAATTGTTAGGGACCTAACCTTTCTAAACCCTCATGTGGGTAGAATAATCCAATTCCAGGTAATAAAGGCCAATATTGATAAGGCCTAGAAATAAGGAAGAATAAGTCAAATGCAAGAAGACCTAATAGAAGCTTCCGCTTCTAGAAGGATATTCCTCTAGATTGTTCTTTTGGATAGATAGATTTAGTATACATAGAAGTAGAGGGTATGAGAAATATTTTCTTGGATATTATTTTAATAGAGCTCTACTCTGCTGGAGGTTGCCCCCTCGAAGAGGCAAGTGAACATTGATATCAATAATCAAAGTGCTCTTTCTAGTATTATTCTGGTATTGTTCTGATTACACCATTGTTTCTATTCCATTTATAGCTAAAATATTTATGTTATGCATACTATTTTATATCTGGAATACTACAAGTGGTATTAGAGTGCCTTCCTCGGTAGAAAATTGAGGGTTAAATTTTTTTCAGGGTAGAGACATATTCCAACATCTTAAATCTACAAAGATTTGTCGTTACATGCATAAACCTGTGGTCGGGGAGTCATACATGCAATAAATAAATGTGGTACCTAAGCGCACATCTATTGGCCACCCTTGTAACCCCTATTGGTACCCCTTCGAGTGGTAGCACATCAGACAACACATGTATATGGATCGACCTAGATCTCCTAAAGCCCTCCATAGATAAACCAATCGACCACCTGATTGCTATAGTGCCACCGAGAATAACACTCAGAAAGATACTCTCTAGTACCTGGGTAGTCAGATACTACAACTAAGGGCACAATCTAGCCTTCTTAGCTGGTGCTCTTAGATATTGGGTAGAGTACTACTGTTGGACCCCACACGTATATCAAAGAGATATAACACAGGGAAAACCCTTGTCTAATATAGAAACCCTGAATATCCTACCCTGGGGACGGAAACAAAAAAAACAAAACATACAAAATCTATTGCCCCGCAACTGTGCCTTCTGCATTTTGGTTGCAAAATTACTACACATTTCTTCCTGTTAATCATTTGGGCATTTCATTACTGCAGTATTATTCAGGTCAGAGTATAGTGGTCCCGCCGACACACTTATTTGGGACCTATCCCACTGGGTTCCTCTCTTCACCCTGATTCCAGTGATAACTATCATTTTTAACATAATTTTTTTTTGGACCCGACCTGTCTCTGACACCCTTATTTGGCTTCTATACCTTTGGATCCCCCTTTTCACCCCGATCATAGTGGTACCTATCAATTGAGACGCTTCTTATCTGTGGTCCCACCCACCCCTCCAGACCCCTTTTGTTTCCCCTATACCATTTTCCTACTCATTTGTCCAAATGACTACCACACGAGCCCAAGAACTCAATGCCTTGATTGCTGACACCCACCAGAATAAGGAAGACATCAAGAATATCAGTGCCAACCTTAGGTCAATCAATTCAACTATTGAGATCCTCAAGGAACATTGTTCCCACATAAAATACCTCAAATACCTCAAAGAACACTTCCTAGGTCGTTCCCAGAACCCTTCCTCTTTTGAACAACCATCTTATCAGGATGACCACGACTCTTCCCATTACCAAGGCCCTCATACTAGCCACTTTTCCCAAGACCTCCGCCCTCCCAGAATTGAGGTGAAAAAATTTGATGGATAATATCCTACAAGCTAGGTCACCCAAATGGAACATTACTTCTCTTTGCATGGCATTACTAATTATTTAGCCAAGCTTCGTGGTGTCGTACATCTAGATCCGGAATGATGGCAATGGTGGCAATGGCGAAAAAAGGCACGACAAGGGTATCTTACTTGGACACATTTTGTGGTCGAACTTTATGACCACTTTGAATCTGACTCCCACCATTTAGGTCGTTTGACCAAGTTAAAGAATTCTGGGGAAGTGGAAGACTTTATTGCCACATTTAAGCACTTGGATTTCATAACAGAGGGCAAGGCAGATGCTTTCTTTAGGGAATTCTTTATCAATGGCCTCAAAGATGAAATGCGTGCTCATGTTCTCATGGCACACCCCCAGACTTGGTTGGAATCTACTCAACAAGCCAAGGAATCTCAATACATTGTATCCTCCCAGACCCACAAACCCTCATTTCCTCCTCACCCTAAACCCACCAATTTTTCCCATCCTGCAACTCCCCTCAAGATCCAGAAATTAACCAAGGATGAAATGGTTGAATGTCAACTCAAGGGTCTTTATTATAATTGTGATGACAAATATTTTCTCAGGCACAAGTTAACCCGATGATTTCACTTAATGCCCTCACTAGATTCTCTTCTCTCCATACTCTCAAATTAATTGGTTACATAAAAAATAGGAAAGTCATCATCCTCGTGGACAATGGTAGAAACCATAACTTTATTCATCACTGCATTTCCCAAGAAGTCAATTGTTATATCTGTGTTGTCAATAATTTTCAAATCATGATTGCCAATAGTGGGTCCATGGAATGTGGTGGACAATGTGAAAACGTGCGACTCCAAATTGGTCAGTATCACCTGAAATCCCATATGTTTTCTATAGACATGGGTGGTTGTGACATTGTTCTTGGTTCTGAATGGTTACACACTCTAGGCCCCATTCTCATGGATTTTAAGGACTTAACCATGCAATTCAAACATGAGGGACAACAATATAACTTTCAAGGCATCACAACAGGCTCCCCTGAGATCATCAGTTCCCATCGCATGGAAAATATCCTAAAAAAAGGTCATTCGGGAATTATATCCCAACTCTGCTTTATTAATGTTGTTGAGACACCTTCTGTGCATCCCAACCTCCAATATTTCCTCTCCCGCCACCAATTTTTTTTTACCACCCCCAAAGAACTTCCCCCTTCATGTGGAGTCCATGATCATTCCATCCCTCTCATCCTAGGCAATCGTCATCCCAATGTTCAACCTTATCATCATCCCTTTGCCCAGAAGAATGAAATTGATAAAATTGTTCATGAATTACTAGAAGTCAGTGTTATCCGTCCCGGTACTAGCACCTATTCTTCACCTGTGGTCATGGTACTCAAGAAAGAAGGTACTTGACGCATGTGTCATGATTTTCGTGTAATCGAAAAACTCACAATCTAAGACAAATTCCCCATTCCTGTCATTTATGACCTCTTGGATGAATTGAGTGGTTCTTGGTACTTCACCAAATTGGATCTACGTTCTGGCTACCACCAGATCCGTATGAAAGAAGAAGACATTCCCAAGACTGCATTTCACACTCTTGAGGGTCATTATGAATTCTTGGTAATTGCCTTTGGATTGTGTAATGCTCCTTCCACTTTTCAAAGTTTTATGAATCATGTCTTTCGTCATTTTTTCTTAGTTTTCTTTGATGATATTCTCATCTATAGTAAAACTTGGTCATCCCATCTCTCCCATGTGAATCAAGTTCTCCATATACTCACTAAGCATAAAATTTTCCTCAAACAATCTAAATGTGCCTTTGGTGCCTCAAAAGTGGAATACCTGGGTCATATTGTCGACAAGGATGGTGTTCGAGTGGATCTTAAGAAAATTGAATCTATGCAAGATTGGCCTCGCCCTAAAACTATTAAGAGCTTGTGTGGTTTTCTGGGTTTAACGAGCTATTATAGGAAGTTTGTTCAGAATTATGGAAATATTGTAGCTCCTCTCACTTCCCTCCTTAAAAAGAATGCTTTCACTTGGAATTCAATTGTGGATCATGCCTTCCAAGCCTTAAACGATGTTGTGTGCTCGACCCCTGTCCTAGCCCTCCCAGACTTCACAAAGACATTTGTATTGGAATGTGATGCTTCCAGGAAAGGAATTGGAGCCGTCTTCATGAGAGATGGCAAGCCCTTGGCCTTCACTAGAAAACAACTTTCAGAGAGACATTTGGGCCAATGCATTTATGAAAAGGAAATGTTATCTATTCTACATGCTGCAGATCTCTATCGTCCTTAGTTATTGGGTCAACGATTCCAAATCAAAACTGATCATCAGAGTCTCAAGCATTTTTCTAGAACAACAAATTTCATTATCGGCGCAACAAAAATCAATGACCAAGCTATTTGTCTATGATTATGAGATCATTTACAAGAAGGGAAAGGAAAATGTAGTGGTCGATGCTCTTTCCCATAAATATCAAGAAGACGGGTCCATTTTCTCCCTCTCCTTCATTGTACTAGATTGGCTTCAATTTGTTCGTTAGAAATGGTTGCAAGACCCAAAAATTTCTATCTTTCTCCACCAATTGCAACACAATTCTTTAGTTTCTCCAGGGTAATATTGGCATAATGAAGAGCTTCGCTACAAAGGTCATTTTTATTTATGCATCAATACCAACTTAAATCCACAATGCTTTCTCAAATTCATGCCTCACCCAAAACCGGGCATTCAGGGTTTACCAAAACCTATGAATGGGTCAAACTTTCTTTTTACTAGGAGGGTATGAAACAGGACATCCACACCTTTGTGGTTGAATGTGAGGTTTATCAATGTGACAAGGGAGAAACTGTCAAATCTCTGGGCACACTCCAACCGATTTTGATTCCCCCTGCTATTTCGTGAGATATTTATATGGATTTCATTGTAGGCTTACATAAATCGAGCAATAAGTCAGTCATCATGGTGGTCGTAGATCGTATCTCTAAATATGCTCATTTTTGTGCTCTTCAACACCCATTCACAACTGCCACAATGGCTCAAATATTCATGGATAATATCTTCAAGCTTCATGGCATGCCTAATTCTATTATCTTTGACAAAGACCCCACTTTCATCATAAATTTTTGGCAAGAATTGTTCAAGCTACAAGGCACCCAATTGCATCTCATAACTGCCTATCACCGCCAAACAGATGGCCAAACTAAATTTGTCAATAAGTGTTTGGAAACATATTTGAGGTGTTTTTCATCTAAGTGGAAAAATCGGTGGGCTCAATGGTTACCCCTAGTTGAATGGTGGTACAACACGTCTTACCATACAACTACTCACATGACTCCTTTTGAATCAGTCTATGGCCAAAATCCCCCATCATTTCTCTCTTATATGCCAGGGGTCTCGAAGGTTCAGAAGGTTTACAAAAATCTTACAGTCCACAAGGCTATTCTTTGTGCCCTCAAAGACAATTTGGTCAAGGCTCATAATCACATGAAGCAACATGCAAATCAAGGTCGTTTCGAACACCATTTTGTTGAAGGGGACCAAGTATTTCTTCGACTACAACCTTATAAGCATACTTCACTCAAAGCTCAACATTGTTAGAAACTTGTGCCAAAATTTTATGGTCCTTATACAGTGCTCAGGCGTGTGGGATCGATGGCCTATCAGTTAGCTCTACCTAGTTAGTCGAAGCTCCATCCTGTTTTTCATGTTTCCTGCTTAAAGAAAGTGATTGGAACTAAGTGCCAAACTCAAACTAGTCTCCTTGAGTTGGATGAAGAAGGTTCCATATGGTTGCAACCACAAATAGTATTGGCCCAGAGAGAGCGTTGTCTCCGTCAGTGCACCATCCAAGAAGTGTTAGTTCAATGGAAAGATACACCTCCATAATATGTCACCTGGGAGCCAACCACCATTCTACAACAATTACCTCATCTGAAGCCTTGAGGACAAGGTTGTTTTTCAAGGGGGAGGGCATGCTAGGGACATAACCTCCCTAACCCCTCATGTAGGTAGAATAATATAATTCCATGTAATAAAGGCCAATTTAATAATTCCTAGCAATAAGGAAGAATAATTCAAATGTAAGAAGACCTTATAGAAGATTCTGCTTCCAGAAGGATCTTCCTCTAGATTATTCTTTTGAATAGATAGATTTAGTATAAATAGAAGTAGAGGGTATGAGAAATATTGTCTTGGATATTATTGTAATAGAGATTTGTTCTGTTGGAGGTTTCCCCCTCGAAGAGGCAAGTGAACATTTCTATCAGTAATCAAAGTGCTCTTTCTGGTGTTATTCCAGTATTATTCTGGTATTGTTATGATTATATCATTGTTTCTCTTCCATTTCTAGCTAAAATATTTGTGTTCTGCATACTATTTTATATCTGGAATAGTACAAAAATACAATAGATAATAAAGAGTTTGAATCAAAATATCCCCCACAAAATACATGCAAGGGATCTACAATACCAAGTTCTTTCCTTTTCTCTAAACTGTTGCCTTCTCTAGTTGAGTTGTGCCCTTACTGCTGTAGCGACCCTCAAAGGTTCGACCATCTAAGATCTGACCTCAAACCTCCATAAAATACCGATATCCTATAAAGAAGAGGACGATTGGATCATAATATGAATCTCCCCCACTGAAGATGTAATATTTGGCCTCAGACAATAGATCTCTAACCCCAAGTGTGCCCTCCTTCAGTCTCCCCACCCAACTCAAATAATAATAATCTTTGAAGGAGAAAACCCCAAAGAATACAAAATAAAGTCACCACAAGTATGGAAAGTGCATGCAAGATTGGATCTCCTCAAGATCCCACCTGTTGATCCCAAATCGAACCACCTTAGCTTTGATGGTGCGCCCTTCCTGCAGAAAACCTTCCAACAGTGCACCCCTCCTAAAAGAAAATAGTTGAAATAGATATGAACTGAATAAAATGACGAGGGTGGAATTTTTTACCACTTTGGCCAAGCTTGGACTAATAAAGGAGGGATATTTCACCCGTGTGCTGATCACTAGGGTTTTTCTAGCCAAAAACCCTCAAAATGCTCAAGCTGCCAGAGCTCAAAGATGCAAGTGAAAAATGATCAAGAATGACGAAGTGAGGCGCCCTCATCCTTTTTTATAGTCCAACTTCTATTTCCTTACTTAGATTATCAATTGGCTTTCTAAAGTCTTTTCTACAATTACATTTTAGCCATTTAACTTATATCTCTTTATTTTCCAATGTCACTTTTCCTAAGAAGTCTTTAGCTCCTTAATGACATATTTTTCTCACCTTAGTCCCCATTTAGATGAGACTATAGATTAGGGGGGGAAACTAGGATACTAAGTATTGAAGTTCCTTGGCCATATGGAAGGGGATCTTAAAGTCTCCCCTACTTGAAATTTCTTTCCCACAAGCAATTCTAATTCTGAATGTTGCAAGACTTGTTCACCTTCCCAAGAAGCGTCTTCAATTGGCAAATTTTTCCACTTAATCAGATATTCTTTGATACTCTTGTTTCTCAACCTCTTCTCCCTAACTTCCAATATGTGTTGAGGAATTAGAATAAATTGGCCATCCTAGTCAAGTGGTGGTAGTTCCTCAGTGACAGTCACTTGTTGGCCTAATTCCTTCTTCAAGCATGACACATGGAATATATTATGGATTTTACTCCCTAGTGGAAATTCAACCTCATATGCTACCACCCCAATTCTTCTACTCACCCTATATGGGCCATAAAAATGAGGCTTGAGTTTCTCCACACCATTTTTCTTGATAAATGACTGACGCTATGGTTGTAGCCTCAAGTAGACCAAGTCCCCTACCTCAAAGCTGTGCTCCACTCTATTTGTATCTGCGTCTACATTTTTCTAGTTTTGAGCCCTCTACAAATGTTATTTAATCTCTTTAAGTATCTCCTAACTTTCCTGTATCTAGTCCCTAGCCATAGGAGCCCTGTTGTCCTCAAGAGAAATATCTATGAAGGTGAGTGAATCATAGCCATATAGTGCCCTGAAGGGTGTCATTCCAATGGACCTGTGATGGGTAGTGTTATAACAATATTATCCCAAATGAAGCCACTTGACCCACACTTTCTGTTGTCCTACCACATAATTCTTGAGATATCCCTCCACCCATTTATTGACTATTTCTATTTTTCCATTATTTTGTGGGTGATAGCTCGTACTAGGGGTCAAATCGGTTCCAACAAGCCTAAATAACTCCTTCCATAGATTTCTCATGAATCTGCTATCCTTGTCACTCAAGATATTCTTGGGTAAGCCATGCAATCTAAAGACTTCTAGGAAGAACAATTTTTCTACCTGAGACTCACTATACTCTATGGATATGGAAAATAAATGTGCAAACTTCATCAAGTGATCCACAACTACAAAAATGACATCCTTTCCCTGCACCTTAGGAAAATCGGTGATGAAATCCATGGATATGTTCTCCTATTTATGTGCTGGAATGGGAAATGGTTGAAACAAACCTTTTGGATGAGTATGCTCAACATTGTTCTATTGACAAGTTGTGCATTCTCTAACATATCACATAACACCCTCCTTGAGGCCCTTCCATGAAAACCTCTCTCTAATCTACCTATAATCCTTGAGAAAACCTTGGTGCCCCGTTAGTGCCGAATCATGGAATGCCCTTAGCACCCTTCCCTTGAATTTAGATTCTGGAACCGCATAAATCCTTCCCTTATAGTAGATAAGGTCATCCAAAATCCAAAACTGATCATCCTAAATTTGTCCATCCATCAACTCACATGCAAACCTGTTTTTGGAGTACTCCACCAAGAGGTGTGATTTACACTAGTCAAATTATATTTATGACATGGCGTAAGATGAAGGTCTCCTAGACAAGGCATATTCTACAACATTATTTTTCCCTTTTACAAACTCTATGTCAAAATCATAGGCCTATATATTGCTCACCAATTTCTATTGTCTTTCATTGAGGTCTTTTTTCTCCAAAAAGTATTTGAGGCTGTTGTGATCGGTTATGACTATAATTTTGGCTCCAACCAAGTATTTCTTGAACTTAGCTAGTGCATGCATGATAACTAGCATCTCCTTTTCATAAATGGTATATAATAACTCGGGTCCTTAGATTTTTCTTCTTTCAAAAGCAATAGGATGCCTGTTTTTCATGAGGACAACCCCAATTCATTCTCTTGATGCATCACACTCTAGTATACATGGCTGGGAGAAACATGGTAATGCTAAGACCAGACACGATCTCATGACCTTGTTCATTTTATCAAAAGTTTGTTGTGTTGCTTCAGTCCACTTAAACGCACCCTTCCTGGTTAGATTAGTCAAAAGTGCATAGAGTTCTGAAAACCCCTTAACAAATCTCCTATAGCAGGTGAAAATTCCAAGGAATCCCCAAAGCTCCGTGAGTGTCTTGGGTGTTGGAAAATCCAAAATGGTTTGTATTTTGTCTTGATGAAATTGTACCCATTGTACCCCAATAATATGTCGCAAGTATAAGACTTCTATCATTCCAAATTCACATTTATATTCTTTGGCTTATAAAGATTGTTCCTCCATGATGCTTAAAATTTCATCCAGATTATTGAGGTGATGCTCCCAAGTTTTTCTATAGATCAAAAAATCATTAAAGAAAACCAACAGA
>JASDQU010173597.1:0-20835 GCA_032191745.1 Picea mariana | reverse complement strand
GAAAGATAACATCAATGACACATCCATAACACTTAAAAGAAACTTAAAAAGTAATAGTACAAAGACTATACATATGTTACAGAAAGTTACCCATAGTGACCTGTCTATGAGTAATACTTCTTGAGGTAGAGCCCATTTCTAGGCTCCACCAAAGCATTCCCTTCAAAATCAACCAAACGATAAGCACCCTTTTTTAATACCCCTTTTATGATGAAGGGTCCAAACCACATGGGTTTAAACATTCCTGCCCCCAGGGGGTCCTTATCTTGGTCATAGACTAGGACAAGGTCGCCCTCAGAGAAAATCCGAGGATGAATGGACCTATCATACTGACACTTGACCTTATGTTTGTGAGCCTCATTGGCCAGGGACACATCGTGACGCTGCTCATTGAGCTGCTCAAGGTGTACTAACCGTTCTTCAAGTGGAGAAGTGTCTGGCAATAACTGTACTGCCAATTTTAGAGATGGGATCTGACATTCGATGGAAAAGACTACCTCCAGTCCATAAACGAGTTGGAAAGGTGAGAAACCAGTTGCAGTCTTAACATATGTTCGGTAAGCCCATAATGCCGAGTATAACATCAAATCCCAATTTGACTTGGCTGAGTTGATAGTTCATTGTAGAATAGTCTTAAGAGTTTTGTTTACAGCTTCCACCTGCCCATTGGCTTGGAGGTATTAAGGTGATGAATGCTCCTATCGTAACCCAAGCTTTGATATTAATTTGGTCATCATTTTTTTTACAGCTTCCCAACCCTTTAGCCTTTCCTCATGCCAAAGGAGATTTAATGCAAAGCAATTGAAGGACAGAAGAAGAGGAGCCCAGGATCAGGTTCAAGGAGCAATGGTCGGTCTCAGCTTTTGTAAGTTGACTCACTTTAAATAATAAAGATAATGCTTTTCCCGTCCCAATTCATGAACTGTCTATGGTTTGATTAGTTTATGCTTGATTTCTAACCCTTGAGTATAGAAGTAGCATGCATGCATAGTTGTTGTTTGTCTTGAGTGCAGGTCATCTTTGGAAGGAGCATTGCGAACAAGGAATCAAGCACAATGGAGGATCAACATCGAACGTTGGTAATAAGGTAGGTGGTCCTTTCCATGCATTTACTGAGAAAAGGGGATTTAAATCTTAGGAAAACCCTCTATCTATCTCTAGACTAGGTTTTTGGATGAACCCTCAGCCATGCATGGCTGGGAGTTTCAGTTAACTCACCCATAGCTTTTTTTTCCGTCGGCAACTTTCCTTTTTTTGTGCTTTTGTAGGTACATGCGGGCTGTTGTGAGTCAGCCAGCATGTACACACATGCAGTAATGCGTTAGGGCATGTGGGCCTTTACACAAGAGGATTTTCAAAGAGTTGTTCAGCAGAGTTTTGGCAAAGAAGGGATATGAGTTGGCTTGATGCCAGGTAAGCATGTATGGTGCAATTTAGGGTTATAACAAATATGTCTGATGTCTTGACCACATAATTTTTGAGATCGTCCATGTTTGCAACAACGTTCATAATGGGGTGTCTCATTTTTGTCAAATTTTGTTGTTTCTATCCGTAGAATCTTTGTTGGAACTCTCTTGAAATGTCATGAAACTTCCAATTCAACCACCACAAATGTCATGCATCGACCCTGCATAGTGAGCACTAGTGAATGGGGCCAACATTGAAATTTCTTCAAACTGTGCATGTATGCATCAAAATTCAACATGGTTAGACTAGACACATGCCTTGACAGTATGGGAGGGTTTCAAGACTCAAGGAATATGTTTGTTGTCCCGACCACATAATTTTTTAGATCTTCCATGATTGCAACAACGTTCATAATGGGGTGTCTCATATTTTTCAAATGTCGTTGTTTCCATGTGTAGAATCTTTGTTGGAACTCTCTTGAAATTTCATGGAACTTCCAATTAAACCACCACAAATGTCATGCACCAACCTCGCATAGTGAGCACTAGTGAATGGGGCCAACGTTGAAATTTCTTCAAACTGTGCATGTATGCGTCAAAATTAAACATGGTTAGACTAGACACATGCCTTGACGGTATGGGAGGGTTTCAAGACTCGGGGAATATGTATGATGTCCCATCCACATAATTTGTGAGATCGTTCATGTTTGCAACAACATTCATAATGGGGCGTCTCATATTTGTCAAATGTCATTGTTTCCATCCGTAGAATCTTTGTTGGAACTCTCTTGAAATGTCATGGAACTTCCAATTCAACCACCACAAATTTCATGCACCGACCCCGCACAATGAGCTCTAGTGAATGGGACCAACGTTGAAATTTCTTCAATATGTGCATGTATGCATCGAAATTTGACATGGTTAGACTAAACACATGCCTTGATGGTATGGGAGGGTTTCAAGACTCAAGGATGTTTGATGTCCTGACCACATAATCTTTCAGATCGTCCATGTTTTCAACAACGTTCATAATGAGGCATCTCATATTTGTCAAATGTTGTTGTTTCCGTCCGTAGAATCTTTGTTGGAACTCTCTTGAAATGTCATGGAACTTCCAATTCAACCACCACAAATGCCATGCACTGACCCCGCATAATGAGCACTAGTGAATGGGGACAATGTTGAAATGTTTTCAATATGTGTCTATATGCATCGAAATTTGACATGGTTAGACTAGACACATGCCTTGACAGTATGGGAGGGTTTCAAAACTCAAGGATGTATGATGTCCCGACCACATAATCTTTGAGAACGTCCATGTTTGCAACAATGTTCATAATGAGCATCTTATTTTCAAATGTCAGTGTTTACATATGTAGAATCTTTGTGGGAAATCTCTTGAAATGTCATGGAACTTCCAATTCAACCACCAAAAATGTCATGCACTGACCCCGCATAGTGAGCAGTGAATGGGGCCAAAGTTGAAATTTCTTCAATATGTGCCTATATGCATCGAAATTTGACATGGTTAGACTAGACACATTCCTTGATGGTATGGGAGGGTTTCAATACTAAAGGATGTATGATGTCATACAAAAACATTTTGAAACAATTTCAACGTTGGCCCCATTCACAGGTCATTGTTTCCCATCATGTACTATAGCCCTAGTACAATGTCTTTTAATAGTTGTTTCCTTTAAAATTTGACCGATCAGAAAATTAAAACAAAACAAGAGCCCTAGTACAATGTATTTTAATAGTTGTACTCTAGCCAAGAAGACCCGCAAACCATTTTTGAAGTGTCGTTATTATAGAAAAATTGTCGCAACATCCATAAAATGAAACATATTTATAGATTTTATAACGTCGCAATTCTGACAATCATTGACCAAATCAAAGTTGGCTTGGTCAAAATACTAGGTGACAGTTGGAGGGGGGAAAACCTAGTTTCCACAATGTTACAACTGTGACAACTATCTTCACAAACATGGCAAGAGAGACAACTATGTCACAAACGTGGAAATATAGATGACTATGTGGTAAACATGGAAAGAGAGACGACAACGTGGAAAGAGAGACGTCAACGTGACAATAGCGACGTTATCGAGCAATATGGAAAAAATAAATAAAATTTCCTCTATTTTTTGACAGTATGGACAATTTTATCCATAATGCTACAAATAGAACGTCGAAATTTTTACAATATGTACTAGTGTGAAATATGGTACTACACATATAATATATTATCAAGGAAAAAACAAGCTACATGAAAATTCATTTGAACAAAAATTTACAAGTTAAATGAGTACATCAATAAAAAAGCATACTAACCTTGCAAGTTCAAAATCCGAGCTATGTAGATCGAGAATTGGATTTGTTCAACAGGTGGGTGATGGAAAAAATAAACAGCTCAAACAAAATCCACGAACAATGTCACAATTATAGCAATTGTGTCGCAAAGTCTCTTAAAGTCAGGTATATATAGATCAACTAGTCCACTAGCCGTTAGCAGATGCTTTTTGAGATAGACAAAATTTTTGTGGCAATAGCAATGAACTTTCGTGGAAATAGTGATGAAAATCCTGCCCAATTTAAAAAACCTATGTGTGGCAATAGCGACAAACGTTCATGGAAATAGTGACGAAAATCCCACCCAATTTTTAAAAAATATGAAAATCATGGAAACGTGGAAAAAAATTATGGAATAATTTGCCCATATGTTGTAGTGACCCTCTGATGGATTTTCAAAAATCCTGAGTGACCTCCTACCAAAGAGGTGTGCAATTCCAAAAGTATCTTTTGTTTGAGTTGGGAGTTCTTACATAAATATAAGTGATTTTTGTACCATAGTGAATCATTTTTCCATGTAAATGTATCGGATGCACTGGAATCTTGTTGCAACCTTTGAATGAGAGTCCAAACTTCTTCTTCATTCTTTCATTCATCTCTTGCTTCTATTATCCAATCAGTTTGGATGATAGAGATATAATAGAGAAATGCCTCAACATCTTCATCCTTTCTTGAGAATGCATATTCCACAACATTTTTCTTCCCTTTTTTGTATATGATTTCAAATTCATAACCCAACATCTTGGAAACCCACTTTTTTTTTCTCTTCTGGAGATAGTCTTTGTTCCAAGAAGTATTTAGGACTTTCATGATTTGTTTTGAACTTGAAGTGCCTACCTATTATGTAAGGGTGTCATTTCTTCAATGCATGTATTATTTCCATCATTTCATTCTCATAAATGGGTTTGTGAAAGTCCTTTCCCTTGAGTGGACGACTTTAAAAAGAAAGGGGCCTTCCTTCTTTCATTAGAACAACACCAATTCCATTTCTTGAGGCATCAAATTCCATAATAAGTTTAATATAAGTTTCATTCCCTTCATTGATGAATTGTTAGATGAAATTAGCATGAGCCCTATTTCTTACATTAATGTCATAATGCTAGGTATAATAATGCCATCCTCTAGAATTTCTTCAACCATACGCTCAATTTCACTCTTCTGGGCATAAGGGTATCTATAAGGCCTTATTTTAGGAGGAACACTCACAATAATTAAGTGAACATCATGATCATGATTACGAGTGGGTGGAAGACCTCTGGGAATATCTTCAAATACTTTGCAATTCTTATCAATGATCCCTTTGAGATCTAAGGGAAGAGATGGCTTAGATGTTTGAGAATCTAGTGAGAATAGTTGTATAATTACACCATGATGTCCCTTTTTCAATAATTTTTTCATGCCATAAGAGCTTAACACCTTACTGATTTTCCCTATGATACCCCTTAACTCAAATTCCTTTCCTTCCAATGAAAATTTCATGAAAAGTTCTTGAAAATTAAGATCCATTGCTCCCAATGATTATACCATTAGACCCCTAGTATGAAATCAACACCACCCATGGGTATAGTAATCATTGTACTATTCATTACATATTCCCCCATAGTAAGATTGATCTTATGGAATTTTCCTAAGCAATTGATAGCTCCTCCGTTTGCAATCATTACTTGAAACTTTGGCACTAGATCTATAAAGAAATTGAGAGATTTGGATAATTTACAGTGACTGAAATTATGAGTACTACCAAAATCAATTAGCATTATTACCTTTTTTATTTTTGATATATCCTTCAATATTGAGGGTTTGAGCAGTGCTAATTCCATCCAATGCATGGCATGATATGTTGGGATTCATCTCCTCAAAAGAAATATCTTCTACATCTTCATCTTGAGATGGTTCTTGTTTTTGTTCTTCTTCCTCTTCACAATCTATGTATAATAATTTCTTCTCACCACACTTATGTCCCTTACTGTACTTGTTGTCACAATCAAAGCATAAACCTTTTTCTTTACTTTCCTCCAATTGTTGAGGTATCAACCTTGTAGGTTGAGGTGGTTTAGAAGAAGGAACATTATTCTCTTGATAGATGTTAGGGGTGGTCCTTCTAGTAGCCATAGACATATTTTTACTTTCAACATTTATCGCCACCCTGAACGCATTCTCCAATAATTTGGGTTATCCTTTAAAGTTCCTATGAAGATATCAATTAGGTGCTCATCTGGAATATTTGTTACCTTTATATTCAATATTTGGAGGTTATCAATGTGCTACGCAACTAAACCCTTTTTCTTGAGATTTATCAATTGGATGAAGAAGGTATTTCTCCTTGTATCCTCATAGTGTTCTATCATTTCTTCCATAAAAATTGTCCAAGTGACAAGTGATTTGTGAGAACAAAGTCATTTATACCACACAAACTTATTAGGTTCTAAATATAAGGATGCAATTCGTACCTTTTGTGTGTGTGGCACATCATGTAGATCAAAGAAATGCTCCATATGGAGTATATATGTGATTGGATCCTTTCCATTAAACTTCCTCATATCGATCTTAGGAAATTGGTTGGTCTTTAACCCAAAGCTTGAGTTTCTCCGGTCTTGATTAATCTTCCTTGTGTCCTCATCATGAATTTCATGGGATACATTATCACTTTCAGGTGGCATCTCTATTAGAAAAAATTTCAACCCTTCCATGATCTCCCCTTTTAAGCTATCCATCTTAGTACCCATCATCGCTTCCAGCTTAGCTTCAGTTGAATCCATCACCCTTTGTAGTTCATATTTTGTTATTTCCTTCTTTTATAAATCATCTATGTCCTTGCACATTTATTCACCTTCATCAATAGTCCAAGTAGGACTATATGAGGGATTATTTAGTGTATAAGTTCCCTTTTTTTATGGTATGTTGGCCAAGTATCACTGCAAGGTAGGAATTCCTAATTGGCTTAGGAAAAGGTCCTTACATACAAGGGAGTGTCATGTGCTATATCTCTCGAATATACATGTGGGGTACAACAATAGTACTCAACCCAATATCTCAAGGAAATAACTAAGGAGTCTTGATCATGCCCTTAGCCATACTATCTGACTACCCAAGTACTAGAGAGTGTTCTTCCCGAGTGTTGTTCTTGGTGTATTATAGCAACAAGACGACCAAAAGGTTTACACGTTTGGTCTCAGGATTCTAGTGGGTCTCTTGATATATTCCAGGTACGTGGGAGCTCAAATCTGTAGTAGTGATTTCTGATGTGAAACCATTTGAAAGGGTCCTTCTAGTATACTCTAGGTACATGGAAGAACCACAATGTCCCCAGGTTGTAGCACTGACAAGTAATGATAGCTCCTACGTTTAGAGATGTCGAAATATATTTGTACTTAAAAATCCCTAAAATTATCCAAATTTTATGTGATAATCCTTTTATCCCAATTTATTCCACTTTTTAAATCACCCCAATTGGATCTTCTAGTCAAAAGATATGCAAATTTCCAAAAAAAAAAAAAACACACCTTTTAAAACTTTAATTTGGATACTATTCTGCTAGTCGACCTTTCTTCTGATGTAGCTTTGCAATTTTGGCCCTTGTGAGTCTAGAATTTAGGCATGAGGTAGCCTGATGTGTCTTATTTCTAACCCCACATATATTATACCAATATTGTATAATCCAAGAGAATTTTATGATAACTTTCCCAAGATGTGTTGTTTTTTTTTCCTTTTTAGGAGAGAGAACTTGTACACCATATAAATTCTAGATCCTTAAACTTCCAGAAACAAATTTGTAGAAAAAATTCCAAGAAGACTAGTTTTGAAGAACTCAGTCCCGAGGATTGTCTAGCCCTGATACCAAATGTTAAGAACCAAATATAACAATAGCATAAAAAAATTAAAATAAGTACTCCACATCTTTAAAAAGAGATAATTTAGGATAATATTCCTCTTCTATGGGGAAACCTCCTTATACATTACATGAATTCATAAATATAAGATGATTCCAAATGAAAAGGTCTCCTTGGTATATATAGGAGACTAGGAGGTACAATTACAACTAATGGACCCAAGACGACATAAATAAAATAAAAATACTAATGTAATATGCCCCAATTAATGGGTAATGTTCCACGATTTAGGGATTAACAGTCTATCTTTTCGAGGAAACTTATGAAGGTTAAAAATATTTCCAAGGATTGGAAAAAAAACCCTTTCAAGTAAACATATGTGGATCTATTAAATTTTGAGAATATAAGGATCACCACACCCTTTGGAAATTACCACAAATAGGATTTTCATGAATAGGATATCCAATATACATTAAGGGCATGACAAGAGGCCAAATGGCACATAAAGAGTAGAATAACTTGGCTGACAAAGGGTGCAATTAAAAAACCAAAATTTTCAATTGTGAGGCATCGTTTTGAAGAAAAAATAACACCATATGAAAAATATTTGATGGAAATTTTCATAATGCGTGGAATTCAAAAAAATACTAGCACAATTGAGGTTCATTACAAAAAAATATACTCATAACACCCAAGAGAAAACATCTAGAAATCGTGGAATCTACCTCACTTTTTGATGGATGCCTAGACAATGTACAAAATGAAGCTTTGATGAAGCCTATCACAAAAGTGGAGCTACTAGAAATCTTTGAATCGTTCCAATCGAAAAAGTCCCACGTGCTAGATGGATAGCCACATGCTAGATGGATGGCTCATGGATTTCTAACTAGCTTTTTGGGAGCTCATATTCAAGGAATTGTTCATAATGGTGGAGGAATAATAATGCTTAGGTAAAATACATGCTCTATTCATACTACATGCATTACTTATATTATGAAGGATGAGACTTAACCCTTCTTATTTTGAGCATTACCGTCTAATATATTTTTCTAATTGTATATACAAAATAATATCAAAAACTATAGTTTTCAAGATCAAAACTATCATCTCTACCCATATATCCCATCAATAGTTTAGTTTTATTGACAACTACAAAATTCAATATGCCATTGGAGTAGCCTAGGTGGAAATACATACCATCAAGAAAAAATATAGATCTTCCTTTCTCCTCAAGATTCACCACTCCAAGTTTTTCGACAAAGAAAAATAACTTTACTTGAGACTTGTTCTCACACGGGTAGGTTTTAGCCTCACATTCTTAAATCAATGGTTTATTTTTCTTGAAAAGTAGAAAATTCAAGATGCCATTGGAGTATCCCAAGGGTCAATACATACCATAAAGAACAAATATAGATAGAAATTTATCCTCAAAGATTCACCACTCCAAGTCTTTCAACAAAGAAAATTTGATTTACTTCAGACTTATTCTCACACAGTTAGGTTTTAGCCTAGAATTTATAACTTGGGTTGAGGAATGCCACCAATAAATAACCTATGTGATCCTCATCAATGGATTAGCATTCCCCTTTTTCTCTGCATCCTAGTTTCTTCAACAAGGCTACCCTAGTATCCCTACTTTTATTTTCCATCATCGCAAAATCTCTAAGTTGGCATATAAACCATGAGTATGTTGTTGGAGGGCCTAAAGGGATTAAAATTGCTAATGGATTATACATAAAAAAACATTATTTTTATGGATAACACCTCATATTTGGAAATGGAACTATCCAAGACACCAAATGTATAGATAGAACCTTAAAGGTTTTCTCCCCAAACATCAACATGGAAATAAACTTGTGGAAATAATCCATCGAATTCCAACATTTTTCTAAATCTATTCATAACATGATACTTTTGTTGAAATATTGTAACTGCAAAGAATATTATATTTATTATTGATTTATTATTCATTAGATCAATCCCCTTTTGTGGATTGATCATGTCGGGCATTGTAATTGACCAAATCCCCTTTTGCAGATTGGTCAAACCCTAATTGTAATATGAAAATTAAGAAGTCGACCCCCAGGAAAATTAAAGTGGTTCTAACCACCCAGAAAGACAAGTTGGCCCTGCCAGTGAAGAGACACCTCCTTTCAGCACTTGCCAGTTTGTATAAATAGAGGAAGTCAACCACTCATTTGTTCACTCACTCATTTGATCATCTAGAGCACAAGTTTGGTAGTTGCAGTTGGAGAAGAAGGAAGAGAGAGAGGCGCATTACATGGGAGAGGATATTCTCTAGTGTTTGGTTTATTGTCTTGGCATTGTATTGGCTATCTATATTAAGGAAATTTTGTTGGGTTTTCTTCCCCATGAGCGTTTCCCAAGATAAATGTTGTGTATCTTGTGATTGTGTTTCTCTCAGTGATCCTATCTATGCTATGGTTATCTATTAAATTGAAAAGTAACCTAATAATAGATTAAAATTTAACATGGTATCAGAGCTAAGCTAAAGAGAGCATCTTTCATAGGAAAAAGAAAAACGGCATTGTTGTCGTACAAGAAAATTAGGGATTTTTATTAAAGAGGAATTTTAGCCCAAATATCATCTAGAAAAGTGCTCCCTAGCCTAAGGAACTCATTGTCACCTTCAGCACACCTTTTCAGTGGATAAAACTCCTGGAAAGTGAAACCCTAGTTTTCACTAGTACCAGAAGTACCAGAAAACTGGAAGCACCAGTCCAGAAATCCGATGGTCAACTTTGAAGGGGAAAAATTTGGATTTTCTGAAATCTAAATGCACCAGGCTACTCGCCTCAGCTAAGCACACGTTCTGGTAAGATCAAAATTCAATTCTGAGAATTTTCATTTTTTGGTCATTTTCCTAGCTCCAGGTAAAACATGTCTGCAAGAACTAAGCTTGTTGACAAGCTAGAAGGTGTGGAAAAATTTTGTGCTTGGAAATATAGGATTGCAATCATTCTTGAAGAGAATGACCTAGAAAGATTCATTAAAGAGAATGTACCAGAACCCGTCGATGCGACAGCTAAAGAAAAACACCAAAAAGACACAGTTAGGGCCAAAAGAATCATTGCAGATTCTATCAAAGATCACTTGATTCCCCAAGTGGAATCAAAGAAGACTCCAAAAGAAATTTTTGATGCCCTGACCTGATTATATGAAGGAAGGAACATCAATCAGAAGATGAATCTAAGAACTCAACTCAAGAATACAAGGATGCAAAAAGGACAAACAATTCAGGAATATTTCTCCAGAGTATCACAATTCAAAGAACAACTAGAAGCTAACTTCGTAAGAGTTCCAGATAAGAAGAAAGTTGTTTCAAATATCAGATACTACAACTGTCAAAATTTGGGATACTTTTCCTATGACTTTCCTCAAGAAAATGGGAAAAGAAAGCATCAAACACATGTGGCAAAGGAAGAGGAATCTCCTCCCTCAAAGAAACCTTTAGTAGAAATTGAGGATTATGTACTTTAAGTTGAAGATAGCTTATTTGAAGAAAGATAGCAAATGGTGGAGTCTGTGGAGCCTCCCCACACAAAACAAAAGATAAGTATTCATGTTTATTTTTAGTATCTTGTTTACTTTAATACTTTATCATTACAAGTTAGATTTTTGTGAGAATGTTAATTAACCTCATTTTATTTCAGTGTCTATGTAGACTTATCAAAGAAGAGGATAAAGAAAGAGATAAAATATTTATTTCAGGTATGATCACTCATGAGAGTGACAAAGGTATGTGTTCAGCTATGATAGTAAGGAAAAATTTGGTAATTTCATAGCTAGAGTGAAAAAGAGTTCAAAAGTCTTATTCATGATTAGGGTTTCAGATGTGTACATGGTTGAACAAGTTTTTCTTAAGAAAATATGTGTACTAATCGAAAAGAAATCATGATATAATTTTATTTGATTATTGCTTATTGTTACTGATTGATTGGCTAAGTGACATATCTCAGAAATCATATTGTAAGTAAGTTTGCAGGTCTCAAAAGAAATAACTTATGCCTTGACTTGCAGAAGTTAGACAGCATGAGAAGGACTTATGATATGGTGACAGTCAGTAAAGACCAGACAGTATCCAATATTTATATAGGAGAAGGAGGATCCTAAATATGCAGAACATAAATGTTCAAGATGAAGAGAAAGATGGATACTCAGATATAGTTGATGAGATGTAGGTAACTATAGGTTTTTCTAGTACCGTTCTTATAGATTCAGAGGGAGCAGGTTGATCTAGTATGAAGTCAGAAAGAAAGAAATTTTCAAACTCAAGAAGGCACCCAGGATATTACAAAATAGAAATTCAAGGATGATGATTAGAAGCTCTTAGTTTGGTGCAAGAGGGAGCTATGTCTCCTAGTTCAAAATGAAGGATCATGATTTGGTGTAGTTAGGAAAGAAGATGGATGGTGCCCAACAGATGGGTAGCATGGTATTATACCAGGGAAAGATTTTGGACCACAAGATATTTTTTTCAAATAGCTAGACCTTCGTAGAGAAGGAAGAGACCTTTGTAGAGAAGGAATGAGAAATCCCATAGGTATACCTTCATAGAGAAGGAAAAGAGAAGATACCTTCATAGAGAAGGAAGAGACCTTCGTAGAGAAGGGGAATGAGAAATTTTCCAAGGTTGGCCTCTGCCCAAGTGTTGAGTTTTGGATACTCTAGGGACATGCTAGAATACCCTCATAGAGAGGGGTGTGACCACCCTTGTATAGAGGAGTGTGGATGTTTCTCCAAGGAGAAGTGCGTAGATACTCTCATCAGGCCAAGGATTGAGTAGCCTAGAACACAAACCTTGACCATGTGGTATGGTTATTTGTCTCTTGAGGTTTGTGTCGTGATCCTGTGTGGATCATGGAAAGGGAGTCTAGTATTTCCTAGGCTAGCATCTTGGCTTCTCTAGTTCATGTGGGATGAATAGGAGTGAAGCTACGGTAGTAGTCCTCCCCAGTGGATGGGTGAGATAAATGACTACAAGAGAAGGGAGAACATAAAGGGAATGGAAAAAATCATAGAATATCTTCTTTGTAAAGATAAGACATCTTATGTGTGAAGATAAGATATATTATGTTTGAAGATAAGAAAGAGTATCTTCTGCATGAATATGAAAGAAAGAAAGAGTATATTCTATGCGAAGATAAAGAGAACAAAACTTATGATGATTTATAGATATGTCAGTCAGTGATCGTGATGCCAATTGACCAAGTGGATTATATTGATGCCTCTTGTTATCCAGTTGATGATGTTACCTAGTTGATGATGTTATCCAGTCGATGATGACATCTAGTGACCTGTCAAAAGATGAAGAATACCCTTCTTGTTAAGGGGAAGTGTTGAAATATTGTAACTGCAAAGAGTATTCTATTTATTATTCATTTATTATTCATTAGATCAATCCCCTTTTGTGGATTAATCATGTTGGGCATTGTAATTGACCAAATCCCCTTTTGTGGATTAGTCAAACCTTAATTGTAATATGAAAATTAAGAAGATGACCCCCAGGCAAATTAAAGTGGTTCTAACCACCCAGAAAGACAAGTCGGCCCTACCAGTGAAGAGACACCTCCTTTCATCACTTGCCAGTTTGTATAAATAAAGGAAGCCAGCCACTCATTTGTTCACTCACTCATTCGATCATCTAGAGCGCAAGTTTGGTAGCTGCAGTTGGAGAAGAAGGAAGAGAGAGAGGCGCATTTCTTGGGATAGGATATTCTCTGGTGTTTGGTTTATTGTCTTGGCATTGTATTGGATATCTATATTAAGGAAGTTTTGTTGGGTTTTCTTCCCCGTGAGGGTTTCCCGGGATAAATGTTGTGTATCTTGTGATCATTTTTCTCTCATTGATCCTATCTATGCTATGGTTATCTATTAAATTGAAAAGTAACCTAATAATAGCTTAAAATTTAACAACTTGGTTTCATACCTTTCACCCTAGAACCCTTTTAAGATTGTATTAGATATCTTGGTTTCTATATTAAAGAAAATGACTACCAATTTAGGCACAACTTATGGCTCTATGAAAAACTCCAAAGGCCTATTAGTTTATGGTGCAACAAATGGATATAAATTACTGGAAAGTTGATCTTGATAAAGAGTATACTAGAGGCAACACTAGTACATTGGTTATCTCTAACAACTCTTCCCAAGGATATGATTACAAAGATCTAGAAAGTAAGCTTAAACTTCCTCTAGTCTAGTAACAAGGAGACCAAATGGCATTGATTAGGTTGGAAATAATATCTAGGAAACAATATGATGGATGATGGGTTCTCAAAAAACTTACAAATTTCTCAAAATCATTGGAAACAAAGGGATTATGGGGTCTAATCACACAAAAAAAAAAATAGTAGAAGATCCTATGAAAAAAAAATACATTGAAACAAATTCATTAATGGATTCGATTTGATTTCATACATAAAATCAAACTTTTGGATCCCACTTCTAGCACGATTTGGTTCGAAGCTTTGACATTATTCGTGCATACTTGGCCTAGGACCTTAGTGATAGAAATGATATATACATTAGAAGAAATTTGGTACATGGTTGGCATCCAATCTACAAACATATTTTTGGATCATATGGTTAACCTTCTCCAACAAATGAATGTGGTAACTTTGGCAGATGATCGTGATCATAATAGAGGATTGCGGTGGCACTATGGCTGGAAATAGGTTGGGGAATACGATCCAATAGATCCACAAACATCCATCTAGAACCAATATATGTTAATTTTAATCTTTGCAATGATTGTATTGACCAATAGGTAGGATGTGCTCATATGGGTAAGAAATCTAATTGGAGGAAGTAATTCACTTAATTTTGGATATAGGGAAATGTTTTCCCAGTAGGATATAGAGGAACCCCCTTGGTGGTGGTGTGACCTATGGAAACCAATATCCCATCCAAGAGTAGATATATTCACATGACTCACTTGAACTATGGAATATTGGAATGGGATAACTTTTGATGAAGTGGATGGGAAGGTTCTAGCTTTTGTGCTTTATCTAGAGAAAATTCTAAGACAACCAATCACATGTTTTTCCACATTAATTTCACTTGTCAAGTACATGTTGTTGTAAATACCTTATGTTTTAGTGGATAATAGGAAAGAGAGTTGTTGGAATAGGCTTGGAACTAATCACTTAAAGATAAAGGAACCCAAAAACACTTGATTCTCCTTCCCCTGACATCCTATGGGGTATATGGATCACAAGGAATGATACAATATTCAAGGACATTAAACCCTCGCCCTATATTATAGTATATAGTTTTGAATATCCCTTTAGTCCACTGGTTTCTAACAAGAAACAAAAATCTCAATAGATGGTTCTGTAAGTTTTAAACCTGTGAAGTAAAGTAATGCATACATATTTTTAAGAAAAACATAAATTAATCAATGGCTCATACACATAGTACACAGAGATTTACGCTGGAAACCCTTGACCGGTAGAAAACCAAACTTCCTTGTTGTCGCACCTTTCAACTCTTCATTGTATTAATTTCACCATTCACCATACAATATTTACAATATTTTAGGTATTTCGTAGCTACCAAAACCCTAATCCCTTAATCCAGAATTAATTTAAAAAACCGCTAAAAATAGCCAAACCTGCCCCCCTGGGACCCCCCCAGGAAAGCGCATGGCGCACATGACACATAGGTCGAAGGATTTTGAGATCGTCAGACGCGGTTTTTGAATCCGATGCACCCACACACACACACATGTAAAGAATATAACACATACCCAACATGATCCCACTTGTTTTTTTCTTTGCATACAGGGGTTCATGGAATTACATAGTCAACAATCTAGGGAAGCAATGCCCATTATTACTCTACACCAAGAGAACTTTTATGTGCTCACAGACTTTGTCAATGAATTTTCAACATTCTTCAAAGTGTCAACCTTTTCCAGCAACACCTTCTTTTCTTCAACCATGTATCTCACAAAGTGATATTGAACATCAATATGCTTTATCTTCGAATGATAAGCAAGGTTCTTTGCCAAGAAGATTGCACTCTAACTTTCACAATCTAATATCACTGCTTTTTGTACCAAACCAATACCTGAACAAAATATTTGTAACCATATTGCTTCCTTACTTGCATGAGTGGCTGCCATGTATTCAGCTTATGTAATTAAGAGTGCCACTACAACATGTCTTATGCTCATCCAACTGATTGCTCCTCCAAATAGGTTAAACACATACCCACTTGTATATATTTTGTGATCCAATTCTCCAGCCCAGTATACATCAACAAACCCATGTATGTCTAACACTCTGTCCAATCCTAGTATTCCTTGGTAGCACAATCCATAACTGGTAGTTCCACAAAAATACTTGAAGACCCTCTTTACCGATGTCCAATGCTCCTCCTCTAGTTTTGACATATACCTGCTCAAAACTCTCACTGCATGTGCAATGTCTAGTCTAGTATAGACCATTGCATACATCAAACTTCCAAATACACTAGAATATGGAACATGGTACATGTCCTCTTCTTATTCCTGTGTCTTGGGACACTAATCTGCAGATAATTTTACACCTATAGGAATAGGAACCTTGACCGATTTACTTCCATGCATATTAAACCTCTGCAATATCATCTCAACATATTTTCTATGATTCAACCAGATTTTCCTATTTTCACGATATCTTTTAATCTCCATTCCCAGAATGAAGTTAGCATCACCGAGATCCTTCATGTCAAATTTGGAGGATAGTTGTGATTTCACCTCCTTGATAACATCCATGTTATTTCCTACCAGCAACATGTCATCAACATACAACACTACATAAATAAAGTGATTATCAACCTGCTTGGAATATACACAGTGATCATCCATGCTTCTCACAAATCCCAATCCAAGGATGTATGTGTCAAAATTTTGGTACCACATCCTAGGTGATTGCTTCAGACCATATAGTGACTTATTTAGCTTACAGACCAACTCTTTCTTTCCCTTCACTACAAACCCTTCTTGTTGCTTCATCTAGATTTCTTCTTCCATATCCCCATGTAGGAATGATATCTTCACATCCATCTATTCCACTTCAAGATCAAAAGAAGTAGAAATAGATAAAATAAATCTAATAGAAGTTAACTTGGCAACAGGAGAAAAAATATCACCAAAATCAATTCCCTCTACCTAGGAATAACCTTTTTCTACTAACCGAGATTTATATTTCTCCACTTTTCCTTTTGCATTAAACTTATTCTTAAACAACCATTTTCTACCAACATATTTTCTTTCAGGTGGCAACTCAAATAGATCACATGCCTCATTCTTATCCAAGGCATCCATTTCTTCAACCATCACCTTCTTCCATAGTTTACTATCCTCTGAATTCACTGTTTCCTTGACAGTTCTAGGATCATCATCAGTAATAGATAAAGAAAAATTAGAATGAAAATTAGGTGTAATATACCTTTATGGTTGCCCTCTTTCCCTCACTGATCTCCTCAATATTCTTCTGCTTCATCTTCTTCAGTTGATTCATATTTTACATCATCCAACTCAAACTCTATTTTCTTAGGTTCTTCTTACCTTGGTAGGAATTCATGTTTGGGAACATATTTCACCTCTCTAAAAACAACATCCCGACTATAAACAGTATTCTTAGTTTCTAGGTTCCAAATATTATAACCTTTCATACCGTATTTATAACTCATAAAGATACACTTTTCATCTTTATTAACCAGCTTACTCCTATTTTCCTTTGGAACATGTACATAAGCATCACAACCAAACACTCTGAGATGTTCAAGAGAGGTTTTCTTACCAGTCCATACCTCATGTGGATTTTTATCATACAGTGCTAATGAGGATGATCGATTGACCAGGTAACATGTTGTACCCACATCCTTTGCCTAGAATTCTTGTCCTAACTCTGCACCACTAAGCATGCTCCTTGATTTTTCCATCAGTGTCATGTTCATCCTTTCTATAACTCCATTTTGTTGAGGTGTGTATGGAGTAGTCTTATACCTTGTATACCACACTTCTTATAGAATTCTCCACCTTTATATATCCTCAATACCTTTATTTTCTTCTCTGTCTGATTTTCTACAAGAGCCTTAAACTCTTTAAATTTATCAAATACCTCATATTTATTTCTAAGAAAATAAATCCATGTGTTCATTGAGAAATCATGTATGAATGAAACATAATACATAGATTTATCTAGTGATGGAATAGGCACAGGTCCAAACACATCACTATGTATCAAATCTAAGATCCCCTTTGCTCTTGTAGCACCAGATGGGAATCTTACTCAATTATGTTTACCATATATGCAATGTTCACAGAAATCAAAATCCAGAGTGAAATTAGACATACCTTCAACCATACCTTTATCGTGTAGTGTTCGAAGGCCCTTTTCTCCAAAATTCCCCAGTATTTGATGCCACAACATGGTCTTCTTTCCAGGGACAGCATTGGTCTTGTCTTCTATATTTCTCTGCTCAGGCACAATAGAACTGTTACACCCATTATTATAAATGATTCCCAATAACTTGTATAGATTTCCACACAGAACTCCCCTCATCAACACCATTGCTCCTCGTACCATCTTACAAGTTCTCTTTCCCAATATAGTATCCACTCCGACATCATCCAACTTTCTTACAGATATTAGGCTCCTAGATAGTTTTGGAATGTGTCGAAACCTAGGGATATTTCTAATTCTTCCATATTTTAGCAACAACGTAACCTTTCCACACCCCATGATTTTGGTTGTCAAGTCATCTCCTAGGAATACATCACCACCATTGTATTTTTCATATTCACATAACTACTCCCTATGAGGAGTCATATGATATGATGCACCTGATTCGATCAACCATACACCATGGTCTACATGTGTACCTATAGATGCTAGGTAAACATCACCTCCTTCTTCAGTGGAGGTTTTCACCTCTGTGGAAGAGGTATTATCAGATCCCTTTAGTTTATCAACCTTCTTAGACTTGCAATATTTGTTATAATTCCCTGTTTTACCACACTTCCACCATTTCCTCAAAGATTTTCCTGGAGACTTAGATATACCTCTAGATTTATATCTCCCCCCCGAAGACTTACCAGGATTCTTTTCTTGGGTAAGGACTCTTACAAATAAAGAATCTTTTCTTTGACCATCCATGCTTTTCTGCCTCATCTCTTCAGATAACAAGGAAAAGGATGCAACTACATCCTCATACTTCAATGTAGATTGAGTGGTACTACCAATTTCTACAACTAGATTATCCCAAGAGTTTGGAAAATAACATAACAAAGTAATACACTTATCTTCTTCTGCAATTGTAATATTAACAGAGACAGTTGACTCACCAGATTATTAAATGCATTTAGATGTTTTGTCACGGAATCTCCATATTCCATCCTAAGATGATACAACTTCTTTCGAAGAAACAACTTGTTTACCAGAGACATTAATTGATACAAATTCCCTAACATATCCCATAGGTCCTTGGTTGTATATTCTACTGAGACATTCAACAACACTAAATCTTCAAGGAAGAGTCGAATAATACTCCTTGTTCTTATATCCAACTTCTCCAAATCTTCCTTCGACATACCAGTAGGTTGTGTACTAGTAGTTTGTGTACTAGTAGGTTGTGTACTAGTAGACTGTGTGTCAGTAGACTGCATACCAGTGGGTTGTGTACTAGGATCCATAGTGATCCATTTTTCTTTTTCTATAAGAAGGTCCTCCATCCTGAGCTTCCATAGCTCAATTTTTTTATCATTGAACTTCTCTATCTCGATTATAGAAGAGCTCTCCATTCCTCTTTCTACACTCGAATCACCACTAAAAAATCTCCCACTGAACCCAGGTTTATTATAGACCCAAGATAAACTTGATCTATCAAGACCGAGCCAAACCCTTAGAAACAAAGGTGTCCCCATGAAGCCAAAAACAAGCTTTGATGCCACATGTAAGTTTTAAACTTGTGAATTAAAGTAATGCATACATATTCTTAAGAAAAACAAAAATTAATCAATGGCTCATACACATAGTACAATTAAATTTACGTTGGAAACCCTTAACCGGGAGAAAACTAGCCTTCCTTGGTGTCGCACCTTTGAACTCTTCATTGTATTAATTTCACCATTCAACATATAATATATACAATATTTTAGGTATTTCGTAGCTACCAAAACCATAATCCCTTAATCCGGGATTAATTTAGAAAACTGCTAAAAATAGAAAAATATGCTAAAATAGCAAAAACCGCCCAAAATAAATTTTGGGGCGTTTCCTCGAACGTTGCACGTAAAAAGGGGGGTCCAAACCTAGCCCCCTCTGGGACCACCCCAAGAAAGTGTCTAGCACACACAACACAAAGGGAGAAGTAAGTTGGGATCGTCAGAAGTAGTTTTTGAATCTGGCACACCCACACACACACATGCAAAGAATATAACACATACCCAACAAGTTCCACGGTGTCCAATGGATTACATAACTCCATATGGTTTCTGAAATGGTGTGTCCTCTAGTAAATACATTTTTCTCACCCTGCATTGGATCCAATGGTTGGATGACCCTACAACCATCCTTTTCAAACAACATTTGTTGTTGTTTCAAATTGATCATGGCATCATTATAATATTTCCAATCAATTCCTGACAATGCTACATAGGGATCTGTGTCATCTAGTATCACAATTACCTCAAAGTCCACATAATTCTTGACACCATTGAGACCAATTTTCTTCTACTCTTGTCTGTCGATTGGAAAAATGCATGATTGATTTTCCAACAACAATTAACTCAATGAGTAGACCAATCCATTCCATACCATGAATTACCATGATTTATTCAACAAGATGTCCACATCCAATCTTAGATCAAACATGACTTATCGCACCTCATAGCCTTTAATCAATGCATTCAACCTAAATTATCTTCTCGACCTTTTTCTCTAGACACAATGTAAGGGTATATTAAGTGTCTTTGTAGGTTATCCTAATAACCTTGCTAGTACCCTTTTTAGGTTGGTTGTAGGTCGCTCACTGTCTAGTATATGTAGGAACATTTTTAACAATTCATGGATTTTATCTTCCACTTACAGTACCAACATACTTAGGACATAGTAGCTCAAAAACTAGAATATAGATGAAAATATATATCTTTATTTGTGGCAAATAGGTCACACGCTCAAACAACTTCCCACATCACCTCAACCACATCTCTCAAATATCCTTTCTACCAGAAATAC